>JAOBAY020007141.1:0-15364 GCA_025331085.2 Zoanthus sociatus | reverse complement strand
CGGTTAAAAAAAAAAAAAGCATTGAAAAATGTAATAATTTAATATAATCTTAAATAAGAAATGGAACCGCGACATTGCATAACTTAATCCACGGATGATATGGCTCACAGGTAGCCCTTTAATTTGAAATCTTATCACTTCACTTAAAAAGAGGGAAAGAAAAATTGCTTTGCCGTCATCTGGCGCAAACAGAACCAATTGGTAGAAGTTGGATTCTCGCCACAAACGGTATCTAATAATGTGAGCAAATTTTTCAGTGTAACTCCACGTAAACACCTGCAAATCTATCACAAAAATATTGCAGCATCAGTTGAAACAAAACAATAATATGAAAATTTCATGTAGCCCTGCACATGGAGAGAATGGAACAGTGAGCAACTTGTCCGCGCAGGTTGTAACTTGTGCAGATTTACAAGGTTATCACTAAAGAAAATATCCAACCTAACATCGAAACTTTTTGATCTTCGCCAATAGTAGTGTAAGGAGCTAATGTTCAAGCTTTTAGCACAAGTGTTTCTTTTTTTTTTAAATTTTTTAGCACGAGTTCCTTTGTTGAATTCCTAAGGATCGAAGCTTCAGCTCTTTGCACAATTTTACAGGTTATTACCACAGGTAAAGAGAATGCTGTCGAGCTGTAAAGACTTTAAAACTTGTAATTGAATAAGCATAACTTTATAAGCGAATAGTTAACTAAAACGTTTCAAAATTAGTATATTTTACGCTAAAACTTCAATCAAGGGTCATTTTTATTAGTAAATTCTGAATTCGACGTTTAAAAATCTGGACTTAAATAACACATTAATTTAACAAGAATGAAATATCAAGAGAAAAGCACATGGCACTAATGTGATAAATAGTAAATAAATATAAATAAATAAATAAATAAATAAACAAACAAACAAATAAATAAATGAATAAATAAATAAATAAATAAATAAATAAATAAATACTTCTAGCCAGAGGCTAATTCCTAATCGCTCGATGGCTCAGATTTTGGCGTAAAAGTCAAATTTGCAGAGGGAAGAAAACCGGAGTACCCGGAGAAAAACCCTCGGAGTCAGATTGAGATCCACAAATCTCAGTCCACGTGGGCAGCCTGGGAATCGATCCCGGGTCGTAGAGGTGGAAGGCGCGACTGATGACTACTATGCCAACCCGACTCCCCTAAATGATGTGACGAGTATGGAACCAGTGGTTGGATAATATAAGGAATCCACACCAAAATCCAATCAGCAAAATTATGTACTATCTCGCTTCACTTAGCAGCAATACAACGCTTATCAAAAATCTTCCAGCTTTGAGTTACAAAATAGGCGATTTGCATGTTTGCGTCGCCCACTACCAGAGTGCTTGGCTTTCTATTGTCAAATAATTGAGGCAATTGTTCAAATATTCGAAAGAAGGAACGGTAATTCGGCTCAAAAAGTAATCTCATAAAGCATTGTGGTAGTTAAGGTCTTGCAACTGGCCTGTTATAAAGTGTTCCTTTAACTTGCTTGGGCCATTTGTTTGATGCCTTTTTTTAAAAGCATTTAATTGAGCTTTTACCTAAACTAATACAAAAAGGGAAGCGACTTAGTACATTAAGAATAAATGTACACAACATTGATATACTAAGTATAAAGTAACAAGCTTTAGCACTTTAGCTTAAACTGCTGTTTACACTAGGATTGATACTTTCTGATAAGCCTTAGATACTCCAATTACTACAGCGCACCTGATTTGACAGGGAACTTTGTCATTCTGTGAGAAGACGAGTGCCTAAAGAAAACACAGACATTAGCACACAAGATTGAGAAGCTGTTAATGGTGATAAAATTGAAGTGCAAAATTTTTTTTGGTATGAAATCATAGGCGCCATTTCAAAACGAAACGAACTCTAGCAGCAACGGTTCCTTTTTAAGCCTCAAGTATGATTATACATTTCCCTCTAGTTCTATTACAGTCTAATGAACGGTTTAAGATTCGTAATTTGTTTAAAAAATCGCTATTAAGTTCTATTCAAGCAAAAGCGTTTGACTGCAGATATGACAAATATTGTGGGATGAGGATAAAACGCCATCAAGTAAAGACAACACATGTATGCTAGTAGATAACTGGAAACCACTGTAATATGGGCAATAAAGCCACGTAGGTAGTGAATATTACCCCCTAAATCTATTATAAAAATTAGTAAGCCAGTTGTTTCGGAATTTTTGGGTTTCTGTTGTACGTCACAATTAATAATAAAATATAAGTAATAAAACTTAATACTGGGATATGGTTTCAATATCACGTGAACAGTATAAATAGCACATTTGTGTAATTAGCAAATTTGAAGCCCCTAAAATAGGTTTTAAAGCCACGTTGGTAGCGCCATGGCACCTTAAATCTAATATAAAAACATTGTGCCAGATTGCTATGGACAGCTATTTCCAACTTTTTATAGGCTTCGGCATGGTATTAAAGATAACATAATGATTTATAAAATAATTTGGATATAGTACGTGCGTTTGGATTGGTCTACAAGTGTGTTTTCACGGCGCTATGAAGCACTAAAATGACGTGAGCAATATGGTTGGCTCTGTCTCCAAGTTGTGAGAAATTACAGTTTCATGAAAAAAATGAAAGCACACCGTACACACTTGGTATATCACCTTTCTCTTTGTTAAGACAAAAAAAATGTTCTAAAAAAAATAAAACACGTTATCCGTGCCTTTATAGCCTAGTGAGAACCTCGTCAAAGTTTGTGAGAATTCTCGAGCTGGTGAAAACCCTTGACGCACTAACCTGCTCTCAAGATCTGTAAACGTCCGCCTCGGTTTTCACCAGGCAATGAAGGCACGGAAAACATGTTTCATTTCTTAAATAAACAACACAACCCGAGATAAGCCTAGGCTCTATCGGCCACCTCGCTCGTAGTGGATAGACAATAAATTACGTACTAGCAGCTAACTAAAAATGATGCGGTTAGGAATAAAATATATTAAATTAGCCACGAGTTATTTCAAAATGGGTAAAATAGAAAATAAGTAAATCTAGAAAATAGACTAGAACATACATTTCAGAACAAGTCGGCAACCGCCGAAGCTCCGCCGGCTACTCCATGTGTCATCGCCGGCTACCTTTTCTTGATGTGAGGTATAACAAGTCCAACAATTTATCGATTTTGTGAGATTGAGCTTCAATTAAAAGTAAGGGTTCTTTGTTTTGGAGTTGTATTTGTTTTGCTTAACATAATCCCTTAAAATTTTCATAAGATGATGGGTGTCATATTCGGTTCATCTTTGTTCACAGCCACCTATTTTTTTGGAGTAACCGTTTACTTTAAACATTCTGAAAGCCCTTCTAGAATAAAGCTAATATATACAAGCGTTGAAATTTTTGAGCGTTTTAAAAGATGATGAAAAATGAAAACTTTAAAAAAAATAAAATGAAACATAGTATCTGTACGGAAAACTAGAAACAGTGCGTACTCACCGAGGCGGGAATTTACCGAACGTGTGACAGCCTATACAGAGGTCAAAATTTTCACAATCATTACAGTTGTACCGGGTACCAACAATAAAGGAGTTACATCCATCACACTTGAACCTAAATCCGGGAGAAATAGGGAATCACGTTCAAATACATTGTAAATGACATAACAAAAGTTGCACAGCATACTTGAAAAAACGTGGAAATGAAAACCGTAATTTTAGAAATAATGCCACAAATGGCTCAATGCCTCAGATAAGGATCTTTTTCAGAATACAGTACAAACACCCTTTTTGATTTGTTCAGGAAATATCATGTCTACAAAAAAAAAATTTAAAAAAAAAAAGAAAAAAACTGAAACAATTTCAGGTTTTCATGGAGCTTAAGAAAATGTCTCCCATCATGACTATTTGCACGGCCAAATAATTTGTTTATATCACGTTTATAAGAAGGTAGCGGCACTCTAAGGTCATACGCCTAGGTATACTAAATTTTTCATATTTGATCCTATTTACTTGAATATCTTATATACAAGGGTAATAAATCATAGCCTTTAGAAATTCTCAGATCAAAAGAATTGGCCAAACAAAAGCTTAATTTCAAACTTACCTCAAGTCAACAACTTCGTGAGTTTCTAAGTGACCAGTTGGTCTCACTCCACCTGTAAATATCAAAACATACAAACTGAAAACGAAAACAAAGTTGAAAGTCTTGAAACAAAACTGCATAACCTGTTTTCTTTCTCAAAAACCCTTTATTGTTATTTAGATTAAAAAGACTAAAACATAATCATTATTCGAACAAAAATTTGCTTCAAACAAATTTTTAAAAAACACAAGAAACTACAACTGATTCGAACAGTGTTGTAAAGGGCAAGCATGTAAATATCACTTCTGAACACTATGAATTCAATATTTTCATTTAATATTGATGTATGACTGAATGGATATTTAACAATCTTATTTATTTATGATTGTTTAAGATTTCGAACCACTTTACTACCACTCCATTCCACTCTACCACCACTCCATTTCACTCTACCACCACTCCATTCCACTCTACCACCACTCCATTCCACTCTACCACCACTCCAATCCACTCTACCACCACTCCACTCCACTCTACCACCACTCCATTCCACTCTACCACCACTTCATTCCACTATACCACTCTCACTCAATTCCACTCTAGTAATAAGTAACCCTCTATTCCATTCTAATACCACTCCATTTCACTCTAACTATTGTTGCGCTCCAACAATTAGAGCTAATCCAATAAACGGTCTAAAGCCATGGTGTTATTGCAGTAGTTCAGTCAGTCAGTACAACTTTGAAGGGAAAAAATTGAAAAAGTCCCAATTAAGACAACGCCATTACTTTGAGGAGGTCAAAAATTTCCTTAAGCACCATTTCTGGCTCAAAAGCTGGCTTCATTTCTATTTTCTAAATTTGTACAAAATAAATCAAAGAGTTTCCATCTACACGACTTCACTTACTCAGATAACATGTACTGCATAAATCCAAGTCCTGACAGTTTAGGCAGCGGTAACGCCTTCCTGGTAAGTTAACGTCACAGCCGTCGCAAGTGATTACAACATTGAGAACGTCAGAGAATCGTGCAACAAACAAGTGCATTCTCTGAAAGATTTAAATAAGCTGACCTGGATTAGTCAAAAGAAATTATGTACTCGAAGAAATGCAAAGGACTTTTAAAACTCTTTTAAATCTCTTTTATATAGTATTCGTGGTATATCGCTAAGGAATAAAACAAAAACGTCAATTCTCAGATTTTGGGCAAATGTCAATGAAAGGATTTTTGGAGATTAACCGACAACAATTTAAGAATTCATTGGATTTCTTGGGCCCTAAAAGCATTATAGGGATTTCCCATCTATTTCTAGAGCTCGCTTGAACCTCTCATAATATGCTAATGATAAAATTACAGATCAAAATTTTGCCATGAAAACACATCAAGTAAATCGTTCCTCTTAAAGTTTTTTTTTATGAGCATGTCGGCAAAATATTATTTTATATTTCGGTTAATACTCCCTCAGGCAGGTTCTGCGGAGATAATAGCGAGTACTTCACTGATCTTACTTGAAATGTTTCATATTCCATGAAAAATACAAGTATTGTTAACATTCGCGTACTGGTAGCAAACGTGAAGCCACTGAAATGAGTCCTAAGGCCGCACTGGTAGCGGGAAAAAAAGCCATAAATTGATTGTAACAATAATAATAATAATGGAAACTTTATTATAGCTTTATGCAATTTACAATCATAAACCTCACTGCTTAACAGGTAGTTTACAATCGTCTACTTGAATCGAACATGATAAACAAAAACGTACACTGAGGTAAAATATATGATTTTAAATATCTATAGGTTATACAATCATGTTAATAGTTTGTTCCTGCTACAAAAAATGAAATACGTGGTCCAAACATACGTTTGATCTTTATCATCAAAACCTAATTCTGTAAACATGTTAAGGAAGGCTGACGATTCTCTAGCAAATACACCTAGAGCACTTATAGACAAGTTGACGAATGTAACTTTCTTAAACTGGCTATTCAAAACTTTTGTTAGTTCTTTGTATTTTTCTTTTTTTTCTTGATAAATTATTTTCTAAAATTTGATTCGAAGCCAACGGATAGTTTGAGCAGATAAAGACAGTTATCTGAGGAGGTTATCAAAAGGTCTGGGCGAAGGCTTTCACCAGTTATGACTGAGGAACTTTTGAATTTTGGAAGGTCAGCATATAGAGCAATACCTTTCACTACTTGAAGGGACGTAACCAGAAAATAAAGAATGGAGTCATGTCTTCAAGTAAATCTACCCTGAGCAAGATACGTTTGACAGCCAGCTACCACATAAAGAAGAGTTTCAGGGAATAAACAAAAGGAACAATCGGCTGTTGAAGAAATTTTCCATTTTGTAAGGTTTGTTCTTGTTGGAAGTGTGTTGTTTATATAACGAATCGTAAAGTTATAGATATTTTTTGGGTAATTTAGACTGTAGAGATGACCAGATAAGTACTGTTTAGTTTGGACAATGATTCATTTATTACGTGTTTGAAGTAGAAACCTTGGGAGACCAGATTGTGGCATAGTAAGTACAAAGATGCTATGTTACAAACTTAAGTCAAATAATATTATGTAAAAAAATGTACTTGAAAATAAACTCACTCTCTTCTGTTCATCGGAGACGCTACTCCTCTGCATGATACCCCACCAGCCTTCAAAATTGCTTTTGGCGTCCTCAAACCACTTCAATCCTTCCTGGTACTGATCCAGCTCCTGCTGTTCACTCACCTCGTTGATGTCCGTCTTCTGAATAATTGTAGTGGCTGCAAAGTAGATTCAAAGTTCATTCAAAGTTCATTCAAATGATAATAGTGTTCTTGAAGCTACAATAAACAAGTAAACATTAACTTAAAACTAAAATATATGAAAACGAGAAAATAAAATATATACCTTAGCAGTTTCAAGAAAATAATCGGTAGACGAACATCTAAAATAAAGGTGTGGTCATATGCCTAAAAAGACATAAAATCAAACTAAAGGGAAACAAGAGGATACAATACCTTTGGCAGTTCCCTGGAAGAACTCAGGTAACTGAACATTCAAAGGGAAGGTATGATCATATGCCTAAAGTGGCATAAAACGAAACTAAAGGGAAACAAGAGAATACAGTGCTTTTGGCAGTTTCCAGGAAGAACTCAGGTACTGAGCATTTAAAATAAAGGTGTTGTTATGTGCCTAAAGAGACACAAAATCAAACTAAAGGGAAACAAGAGGATACAATACCTTTGGCAGTTTCCAGGAAGATCTCAGGTAACCGAACACCAAAAATAAAAGTATTATCATATGCCTAAAGTGGCATAAAACCAAACTAGACAGAAACACGAGGATACAATACCTTTGGCAGTTTCCAGGAAGAACTCAGGTAACCGAACATCTAGAATAAAGGTGTGATCATATGCCTAAAGTTGGAAGAAACAACATGTCATGTCAGTGTCTTTGTTTAACGAACAAAAATGGTCATACAAAAAAATGAACAGAGCTTCCAGTCAAGGCATTTTAGCAATTGCTGATAATTTATACAAAGTAAATAGCCTTTTAGAAACTCTAGTGAACACTTACTTTCAGTAAGAAAAACGCCCTATGAATATGGCGGACAAAAACAAGATTATCATACTCTTTTCAAAATAATAGTATGAGTTCTTTTATGTTCATCAAAAGATGGCTTAACCTTGTCCGTAAACATCAACAGGTTGATAATACGGAAGAAATAAAACCAAGCATGCGCAGAGAGTTTAGGCTTTGTATATACAATACATTTTTGACATGCATACTTATGTTAACAGTAATTCTTGTTTATTCTTTAGGAACCATCTCTCCAGTCATTTACAGGTGTGAAAATTAGACTCGAAAAGGCTCTTGACGCTATGTATCTGAAATGTTTACAAAACTAAACTCATATGTAAACTGTATTTTTAAAAATGTTTACATGATTTAATCAACTATAAGTTAAAATGTTTACTCATCGCCGTAAGTAGAGTGACAAACTTTTGTTTCTAGAGTAACCTCTTGGTCAGAGAGTAACAATCACTTTAACTTTGAGCTGAGTCACGTGATATTCCTACTTATTTGAACACTTAAAATCCGTTTATCAAGTACTATAAAATAATTTGGATAGTACGTGCGTTTTGATAGGTCTAAAAGTGTGCTTTCATAGGGCTATTAAGCATGAAAATGACGTGAGCAATATGGTTGGCTGTGTCCAAGTTGTGAGAATTTACAAATTCATGAAGATAAACTAAACTATACATAAGCACTTTATATACCGTCTTTCTCTTTGTTAAGTCGGAAAATAATAATTTTATAAAAGAAATTAAACACGTTTTCCGTGCCTTCATAGCCTGGTGAGAACCTCAGCAAAGTTTAGGACAATTATTGAGGTAGTGAAAAGATTTTCACTGATCTGATCTTGAATTCTCCCAAACGTTTGCTTTGGTTTTCACAAGACTGTAAAGGTTAGGAGAACAAGTTTTATTTTTAAAAAAAAAATTGTAAAATCTTTTAAAATCATAGAATTGATGACCAATGCAAGTCTGATAAAACCTAATACAACGCATCCTTGAAATAAAAGACTTTTTTTTTTAATTCGAGAATTGTTGCCAAATAAAATGTTATTAGTAGAGTAGCACAAACAAACAGCTTTGATCAGAAGACGCATACACGATAACAAAAAATCCTGAGAATATTAAAGTAGCAAGATGGTTGTAATTGAACTCAGATTTCATGATATGCCTCGAGTAACAAGTTTTCATACCTTCCATTCAGTGTCTAGCAGATGTAACACAAACGCTCTCAGACATTCAAAAGCAGCAGAACTGAATCTAGGGATGGAATAATAGCAAAAATTGTACAAAGCGACAATAAAAAAGCACTTTAAATTGCTTTTATCTTAAGCATTTCCCGTCAGCTTTATAGTTAATAGTGAGGTTATATTCATAGTCTAGACATGGGCATAGTCCCTGTAACCGTCTTGTTCAGGTTCGTGGTTGTAGTCACAGTCGTAGTCAGTCATAGTGGTGGACATAGTCTTGAGTTGGTCATTGTCTTTATCACGATTATATTTGCAGTAACTGCCTGTAGAGTTAATGGTTACAGCAACAGTCATGGTTGCGGTCATGATCACCCTCACTATCAAGGTTACCATATTTGTTATGATCATAATCATTACCGACCATCTTGTCATGACCTTAATAGATTCGACATGCAATTGTTAGGATCATAATCATCACCGACCATCTTGTCATGGCCATTACCTAATAGATTCGACATGCAATCAAAATCATAATCATTGTTACTATCACGATTACTACAGTCATTGTCACATCCACTATACAAGTTTCCTAACCTTGGATTGTGGCTTTGTGCATTGTAGGATTTAATTCCTTCCAAACCTCTCCTGACCAATGCATAGTAGGCACGTCTTACTTTGTTTTCGAGACTCAAACCGCATCCATCTAGGTTATCTGCATAGTGTCTGCAAAAGCAGTGAAGTAGTGGCATAACTATAGCCTCGGACAACTGAATACTTGATAGAGCTCTGACATTTACAAATTTCAACTAATGTATACCCCATATGTTATTTATTTATTTATTAAATTTACGGGTGATCATAGCCGAGGGAGACTGAGAATAGGACACGAGTTTCCTTACAAGCTAAGCCTCCAACGGTCAGCGAGTAATAAAATAAACAAATACACAATACGGATAAAAATATAAATATAAATATAATAAAACTAACATGAACACATTGACAGAATGTTAGGCCGCCCACAAGTGGACGAATTAAGCGCCACATGCGGATGTTGTATGGATCGAAGAGTTTAGACAGACGATTGGCCAAGAATGCTCTCAAGCGAGCCATTGAAACACATTCTACGACCATAAAATAGCTCTTTGCACTAATAACGTTGGACTCAGACAAACAAAGCAGCTATAGCGAAATCAAAAGGCGGCTAATACAATATTTTGAAACGACAAAAGTATTTAAAATTGAACACTAAAATAGATTTTGAGATCGCTACTTTCTCTATGCAACATTTTGTCAGACATGCCTCTGTGTGTCTGAGTCACGTGGGGGAAAAAGTTCCTATTCTAATAACTGTGTGCAGCACTATTGACAAAGTGAAACAATACCGCAACATGGCCTCGTTACAATACGATTTAAGTTAAAGCTGATAGGAGCAACAATTTCAAGTTGGACAAGACAATATTTACGTTACATAACCTTTAAAATTATTACCTTGGAAAATGCTTTTGTGATGCCAAAAACTGTTGTAGAAAAAGAACGGCAGGAGCCTGCAGCAAAGGAAATTCCAAAAAAAAGAAACAAGCTTGAAAAAAAACAAGTGTTTTGTAACATACGAACGCTTCACAATTTAAATAGGCACCAACCCTCTAAATTTCGTACCCATTCAAAGAAAAAAACGTCGCCACAAAGGAGCAGTATTCTGGTGATCCAGCTTAGAAGTCAATCAAAACTCCTAGCGAAAAACATAACAAAAAGCTCAGATACGTGCCGGCATTTGCATCAGGGTTTTAACGAGCTGAGAATAACGGTTCTAACGTGATAGCCTGCTCGTTAAAGAAATCTTTGTTAGTAACAATTTTCTGTTTAACGGGTAACGAATTGTCAAATGAGAACTTGAAATTAGACTTTTCTGCTTAATCTAACTAGTACCAGCGTCTGCTGGTAGCTAGCCTGCGATGGATTAGTGTCCCGTCCGGGGAGTGTTAGACTCTCATCCGCTAAACAGTGCAGAAACTGGAAATAAGCACTGGCTCCATGGGCCTTTTGTCTTGTAAAGATCTAGCTTAGCTTAGCTTATCTATGTATGCTAATGAAGCAGAATGATAAACAACGGCTTCTTACAACTGGTCTAAACGAAAGACATACATGAAAAAAACCACAAGTTTCTGGATATTGTATAATCAAGCACCAAATTAATACATATTAACATCTTGGTTGTACCTGAACAAGATCTGGGTCGGCTAACATGCGCAGAAACTCAGTGGCAAACAAATAAATATCCGCCACAGTATTGGCATGCTTGATTCGCTGCTGTAGCAATGAATGGATTCTGATAAAGAAAATGAAAATGAAACGTGAGTGACGATGAGTTTAATTTAAATTGTACTTGTAAATTATTGACCAAAAACTATATAATTATGCACTATCTATTACCGTAAATTTTTTGAGGAACTTTTAACATAAGGCCATTACTTAGGGTTAAGCCACAGATGTTAATATAAAAGATATTTTACTACAATCTCTAAAAACAATATATTTTTTGACCGTGCCCCAAATGTTCCAAGACTGGAGAAATGTATCCAATACCGTAGGTAAGCTTATCAGAATGACAAGTTTGCTATTCAGATGATAGCTAAACAGCGATCATTTATATGCTATCAAAAAACCTGGTAGCATAAAGCCCGACTAGCCGTTCGGTTGATCCAGTTTTTTGAGTCTAATTCAGGGCCAAAATTAATATTGAACATAACGGCGAGAAAAGAACAAAAATTGATTGATAGGTAGTAAATAGTATCTTGTTTCTAGCAAAAAAGACGAAAACGGCATGTGAAATGTCCCTGCGTTGGTAAAACTATAATACTGCAAGAGTTGGAACGTATAAAACCGGCAATTTAACAGGAAACACGTGAATGCCTTTTCAACAGTACGCAATCTTGCCTTGACTTTTTGATGAATGCAAATAATTTTGTAAATACTTTTCAGTATTTTCAAATGCTTTCGTCCACAAAATAAAAGGTTAGCAAAAAATTGATCTGTGAAACGCCTTTACCTTTCGGCTCTCCAAAACTTTTCGCAAAACAATGAAAATGGGGGGCAATATTTATAGTTGTAAATATCTTATAATTTTTAATTGGTACTTTTGTTTTTACTTTCCTTTCTTATCTACGCAAGGAGAAAACAATTAATCCAACATTGGTCACCTTAGATCCTATTTTCAAAATAAAATTTAAACAATCTGTCTTACGTTGTTTAAACCTGTCAGTTAACATAAGATTTTGCAACCCAAATAACGCGAGCGGTTAAATTTTTCCTGCGTATTACGATTTATCCTTGGTACAGTACTAAACAGCTCTTTGATTTAAACAATCTAAAAATTGTTTCACTCATTCTGTCCCACAGAGAAACAGTTAGCTTAGTTGAAGGGGTTTAAAACAAAAAAAAAACGAGATGTTGTAGCATGGGCATTTTCATTTGCAAGTTTCAGTACTAAATACCGCCTTTAGTACTGAAAAAATAGAGGGACTAATTATTATGTTGTAAATCAACATGAACTTGTCTTACCTCTCATGCGAATATGAATCGTTGGAAACAAAATCAAGAATAAGCTTGAAGGCCGGATGTTTATCAATCACTTTGATGTCTTCTTGTGACAGGGTTCTCTAAGAGATAAAATCACAGAAACGATCAGTTAGGAACATAATTCTAGAATATAAATTCATAAATAGTGTATTTTGCTGTGGCAGCTATAATTTAAAGGAACATGATAAATTATATCTCTTTATTGGTAACTTTATTAGGTGAATATCGTGTACAGAGTGATACTTTGATTTTGCCTAGCAAGAAAAGCTCTTGTCCGAGGAGTACTGGGCTCGGTTGTTAAAAGGTGTGTTAAATTTAGCCCTTGATTTAAAATGGGGCTATTGCTTCTCTAAGGAAAAGATAACGGTTCTTATAAAACACAGTTTAGATTTTCTAAAGAAAACAAAATATTATCCCCAAAATTACAGATCCAATCCGTATCTGTAAGGTTGATAACAGAACCTTGGATTAAAATTTTAACCCTGAAAGAGTGTTAATCGGCGTTTGAGCAACTGGGCCCAGAAATGTAATGTATCATTGTTCTTATCTGACACTATCCAATGCCAAGCAAAATAAAAAAGAAATATGAACCGATTAGCTTTCATGCTTTCGTGACCAAATCTTTATTGTACAAGCTCAAACCGGGCCATAAATAATGATACATTTAGTGGTCATCAAAAGAATACATTTACGGGTATGTATCCACTATTAACACTGCTAGCCAATCAATCTCTCAACAAACCCAACACTAGATTGCACTCTTTGTTATTAAGTAAACGCTTTTTACCTGTCTGTATCCTTTATGTTCCCCAGATATTCTCTGCCAGGAAGATTTTCTACTTATCCACTTTGCCCGCTTTGTATCTCGATTCTAGAACGATGAAGGAAACCATCGTTGTGATTGGCTGATACTTGGGAAAAACTATACAAACTCCAGGTGAAAAAAAAAGCAGCTCTTAAATATATTAACTCGGACATACATTTGTACAATAAAAATCAAAACAAGAAGCCATTCCATTTTTCTGATGTTAGAATTTAATATTTCAGTTATTATTTGAAGATGGCCGTCCGATGACAGCCGAAATATTACATTCTAATATCAGGAAAATGGAATGGCTTCTCATTTTAATTTTTATTGAAAGCAACTCCATTTGACTTGTTCTATTTTTTTAGCTGCTCGATCAACAGCCGTATGTAAACACATATCCATTACCCCTACTCATAAGAGGAAAACACAAACACATTAGCCCTATCCCCTACGAAATTGCATTGGCAATTACTATATAATTGAAACTTGAACTGTAATAGTCACTCAAAATCACTGGATGAATAGTATTCAACAAAGAGCTAGTGTGCACCCTCATTGCTGTTTAAAAAACATACAGTATGTAGAGATTCTCAGTGTACTCTCAGTTATTACACGGATCTGCCGGTTAGTGACGGATGAAACAAAATCACATGACAGATTTTGAGCAATTACACACGTGGTTTTTTTTTACCAACGAACGAATGTTGCTTATTAATCTCAGTTACTACACCAAAACTGTGGAATGTTCTCCAACTGCACATAAAGATTGCAGGCAACTAATTATCTATTAAGTCATTACCTAAACTCGTTTTTTATAGATTTTATTACTATATTGTTGAACCACACAAAACAGTGTTTTGTAGCATTACTTTCATAATTTCTGGTGCCAAAGAACATTGTTGGTATAGATATGGTTTCTCCGCAAAAAAAGGGAAAAGATAACAGGAATAGAAGAATCCTAGCAACCGATCATCTTACCTCTGACTTTTCTGGAATCCTCTGAAGTCCAGCAAACTTCAGCAGAAACTGTGCTTTCTCTCGACAAGAAACAACTTGTAAATGAAAGAAAAAAAAACATTATTCCAAATACCCCAAATCACTAAAAACTTGTATGTTTCTATATACGAAAAGTAACTTAAATTTATATATATATATTACTTTATAATAATTAAAAATTGACCTTGAAAAAGGACTTGGTCTTCCAGGCGTTTGGACCAAAACGAGATGAAGCTAAAATGGCATGAAAGTATATTAAATGGCATGAAAGTATATTAGTAAGTTCGATTCCCGCCAAGGGCTTAAAAATTGTTGTCTCTTATTTCATTCTTGAAGCTAAAATGCCTTAATATACCCACGAAGTATGTAGAAGACACGGCAAACCAGTAGCAAGAATACATATTGTTGTAAGTAGTCCTTAGGTTTATCTGGTATAAGATTTTAAGGAAAAACGACCCTCTATACAGTAATTACCCCTTCTATTGTGAATAACAGAAGCAATGCGAAAGTAACCGCGAGAAACATCCATCTATTTAGTTAATCATAAATCCACAAACCTGGCAAATCAGGTTCAATCTTGACATCTGATTGTCCCTTCTGCCCATTTTCTTCAGCTTGAAGAATAAGCTTCTGACGACGGTCGACCTACAGGTACAAATGAGAAGTTAACGTGAAATGTCCAAATGATACCCTTTCAAGGTGCAGTGCCAGAGAGTAAAGTAGAATAAAAAACGACGTCAATAAACGAAAAATACAACTTTACCAGACTTCGACGTAAAGTTTCTGCAGTTTTGAAAGCTTCAAGGATCCCTTCAGGTAAGGTATCTGGTGGGGTATTGTTTGCTAAAAAGAAAAAAAAAAGAAAACGTTCATGAACTCACTAGGTTTCATCAAATTATTCAAACCCTTCATAATGTTTGTTTTATTCTTTAAAGTCACCACCTTTGTGATGAAGGATTTTCACTTTTTTTTCAAACTACTAAAATATCTGGGAAACTCATCTTTGACATTTGCACAATGTCAAAATTTGAGGATAGGGTGAGCTCTGCAGTACAATTTTGTTTTTGTTTTTTTTTTTTTCAAAAATTGCAAATGATTTATCTCCACTTGGTGGAAATCTACAATCATGGACAAAAGTGTTGAGACACTTTACCGAAACTAACGCTTTCAAACTAACAATTACATTTTGTGTTTG
>JAOBAY020007071.1:0-15365 GCA_025331085.2 Zoanthus sociatus | reverse complement strand
ATACTTCAAGTCGTGCACAACATTGCTAATTAAATCACGAGGAGCGAAAATCATAAAAATGATAAAGCGCTCCTTTCGCAGCGATCGTTATTGTTTATGATTTCATCTTAATTCTCATGATTTAACTGTCTACGTTGTACATGACTTGAAGAACACGCTCCACCCACCAAAAATAAAAATTAAAAAAAAAACGTCTCAGCCAGCGCATTAGTCAGTATATCCCAGAGAAGCAGATCGCGGGTAACTTGAAACGGTTGACTAATAACGGCGCCAAACTGTCCAAGCGACAAACGGCCTGGAGCGCCAGTCACCTGTGAAACGACAAATACATGCACTATTCTGTTTAGTTGTCAGTAGTCTCATAGCTACCGGCCAGAGTAAACTAAAATTAAATCAATGATAGCGGAAAATTTTAGGCAGCTTTTGTCGAAAACGGAAACACTCTGAAATTTGGCGAGTATGTTTGTGGTGTGTGATTAGTCAAAAATTGGATTTCTAAAATATTTTAAGTGTTCGCAGTTTTCCCGGTCATGCACATTGTAAAAGTGGTAAAAATTTCTATTCTTTTAAGTTAAAAACATGAAACTTTATCAAAATAGATGTTTGATCATAATGAACAACTACTGAAAATTTGAAAACATTGTAGAAGAAAATCAGAAAAATCCAAGATGGGGCCATTTCAAGTTTCCCAGTTCCATTTTTAGAGACCCAATGTCTGTTTCAACTTTCTAAAACGAGCACTAACGGGAGGTAGCAAGTAGGAAAGCAGAAAGGAGAAGGAGCGCTGAATTGGGGGGTGGGGGTGGGCTAAAAACACCCTCAGGCAGAAGGACTAGAAGTAAGAAGGCGTAAGAGCATTGACAGGGAAGGATGGGAGCAGTTAGGAGAGAGGTAGGAGCACTGACAGGGAAGGATGGGGGCAGTTAAAGAATGGATAGAAGCACTAACAGGGAAGGATGGGAAAAATTACGAGAGAGGAAGGAGCACTGACAGGGAAGAATGGGAGCAATTAAAGGAGGGTTAGGACTTATTACAGAGGGTGTGTAACACTGAGGTAAGTAGTTATAGTTACTGTCTTGCTCAGAATTAAAATGATTTTGTAAGGAAAAAGTGAGCACGAGAATAAAAAAAAATGGATTAAAAAGAAAGCGTATGAGAAAATAAAATAATAAATGATTGCCGTAATTCAGTTTAAAGTTTAAAGATTTATCAGAGTGAGAAGATAAACAATAACAAAAACAAACCAAGGAAATAACAAAATGAAACGCAGTGTGAATGAAATTTAATATAGAAATAATATTTTTATGAATATACAACATTTTTTAATAATTAAATTTTGTTGTCTTTTAAATATTTTTTTACAATTTAGAGCCAGCTCTCGTGCATAATTAAACATTATTACTAGTATTATAGTTGTCTTTTGTTTAAAACAAACGTAATTAGTTCTTATTGAGGTTCAAATGAGAACAGGTTTCGTTTAGTATAAAAGTTACATCTCTTTTTCCTAAAAAACGTTGTTTTGCTTTTATTTGCTCATCATAGCAAGCAGAAACGGTTTATTGCCCTTTAATCAATCACATTCCTTAATTACGTGTTGCACTGTCAGTGGCGCAAAAACTCCCGTCCATTTGTAGACCCAGGCAAAGCAGTGATCTAGTACTTTTTGAGAAAAATCCTTTGCACCTTAATCAGAATTTCCAATACAAAATCCTAAACTGACAATAGTTTACAAAATGAGACTTGTTTGTTTGATGTTCCTAGTATAGTAAATAGTTTTTACATTTGTAGAAAAAGTTGGAAAAAGTGGAAGCAAAACACACACTAACTTTTCTGACGTTAGCCCTTATTCTTTTGTTGTTATTCACTCCGTCTAACGTCCGAGACGCCAGTGTTTTGTTATAAGTTCCACGATGTCCAATTTTTCTGCAACTGCTCCTTAAGAAACATTATTACAGATTTTAATCATCGTAAGAAAGAAACATTACTTGACACGGAAGGAGTTACAGTCATTTTTTGTGCTATCAAAGCACTTCAGACTACTTCAAAAATATTTGAATAAATAACGTATTTTAATACAATTCATTTAAAAATTATTTTAAAAACATTTTTTGTAACAATATACTTTCATTTTTCGCGCGTCAAAAATACGAGTTATATAAATATCAGAAATTTTTTATTCGTTATATAAAATACTGTTATATCTTTAAAATTGCATCTTCCTTTTTGCTTTTATACAAGTGACTGAAAATTTTCTTCTCCGTTGTTGTGGTGTTAGACTGGTAATGACTGCTGATATTGGACAAACGTTGGCCAGTTTCAATTAGTCCTCAACATCATCATTCCTATAAATACATACGCATGCGCAGTAACAATTAATTTTAGCAATTAATATAAATTGGTTTCAATCTCGTCCCCTGAGCCCGCGTTCCTTCTGGCTAGCGCCAAGAATGGGGGCTCTGTGATAATCCATTTACCGATTTTTCAATTTATCCAATTTTTACATAAAGTAATGAAGGACCATTACTACGTTTACGTTTTGGCACAAAGGCATAATTTAACATTTCTATTAATTAAGCAGAAAGAACTTGACGACTTTCAAAACTCCACGTGTTTTGTCGATCATGAAAAATTGTGATAGAAGACATTCATCGCTGAAACTTGAATCAAAATTATTATTATATTTAGTTTTAAGCCTCTATTTTATGTTTTCTACAAATACAAGTTTGTAAATCCAAAAAATGAAACTACATTTTTATTTGTTCAGCCTTGCCAAGTTGTTTTGAAATCAACAAGGCGAGATTAATTTTTGTTATACTTTCCGTATTTTTAAATGAAAAATATTGAGTTAAAATAAAACGGTATTTTATTCATATTTTTACGTGTTTATTCTTTAGTTTTGAAGTATTTTGCTCATATATCTTTAGTATAGACCTCGTAGGAAAATGACAGAAACGTGCAATCATTTTATAAATCTGAATATTGTAGAGCTATTTTGATATTTTTTGGTATAATTAAAAATTACAAAGTTAATAGATTTTTCTTGTGCATATGTTTTCAATTTGTGTTGAAATCACCCTCGATGCTGCCATTTTGTCCAGGAACAGTAAAGCCGAGATTGTACGCGTGGCCTTCAGGAGTCAAAGGGTTAACGTGTGAATGTATGCCTGCACTGTTGCCTCGTAATATTTTTTGGAATTTCTTACAAGTTGCTGTAAGATTATTAAAAGCTTGAAGCTTTCTCCAGACGCGACGGCAGACCCACTGTCGAAGGCCATCCTTGTGGTCCACTTCGGCATTCCCAATACCTCTTTGTCATTTCTATTTTTTTATTGTTTTGATTAAAAAGCGACGCGAATGATCTATAATTTTGCAACCTCACACATTTTAGTTTTGGGATAGTCTTGCGGCCTTTGGCTTTGTTGGCGTTCTTTAGCAATTTTTTTTTTCTATTTCGCGCGCAAAAGATGTCAATTCGCTCAGTTGGTATCTGTTTACTTCCGGTTAACAAACCAGCCAATCCAGTTGGGTTTTCAAATGGATTATCCCAGAGCTCCGTTTTTTGGCGTTGGCCGGAAGGAACGTGAGCACTGGAGACGAGATTGAAATTGGTTTGTAATTGTCAAACAAGTAAATAACTAGGTTTTGTTTCGAGTAGTATCTGCATGAGTTCTTATAGATTACATAATGCATAACCATTTTTAATATGTATTTTCAAACTACTTTTGACTCCAATCATATGGCTAACAGTATAATAAAGAACTGGGCTGAGACATATTAACATAAGATAAAATTTACTTTAGTTCGGTATATTTATTTTTCTAAGATATCACAAGTCATTCAGCCTCAACAATTTCGATTCCAATTCTAAATTGAATTACTTTTCGTCGCGATAAAGACAAAAACACCGACTTTAAAATCTACTTTTAAATCTTTGTAATTATGCTGAAAAGAGCAAGATAATATTTAACCAAAATGACTAGCGTTACACGACGGCTCTTGTTGCAGCAATGGTGTTCTGAAAATACTCCGTTGCAAAGTTTGGTTCTTTTTTTGAATTCCCCTTTATACAGAAAAAAGGTACTCAAACTTCGGCTTATAAAAAGGCATAAAACCTCGGGTTTTGACTCTGACTTGATTTTGCCCGTCAATCATAGAGCAATGCAGATAATTGAAAAAGTAACACCTCATGAAAAAAAAACGAAGCCTTTTTTTTGTATACACGTTAAGAAATCTTAATTTGTTCATGCACCGTACTGCAAAAAATATTTTGCAAAGAAGGGATCGTCTCGGACTGCAGTCCTTCGTGAATATGTTGGAGATAAATATTTAACAATTACGCCTCGAGGGCGAATGGACTACGAGTCAGAAGTCATGAGGCCGTAGGCCGAATGGGCTATTTAAACTTATAGTACATGAGGCCAAGAGGTCTAATTGTTTTAGTATAAACCTACAATCGGTCAAAAAAAGGATTTACAAATGAAAATATTGATGAAATCCTCTGATATTGTAACAAAACGGGGCTCATTACTATTTTGATCCGCCATCTTTTCTCTACTAGTAGGCTATCACAAATAGACCTCTGGTAGAGTAGCCAATCAGAATGCAAGATTCGTGTAAGACCGGTCGTAGGTTTATACTAAAACACTTTGACTGCTCTCGAGAGAAACACCTGTTTTGTTTTCCGAAAATCTTGAGAGAATATTTTCAGAGGGAGCAGTCATTAAGTGTTCTCTTATATAGAACTTATTCATAAATGGCGGCGATTCTGATATTCTTTTGTCTACATTCAAATTAGCCCTACTAGCCTTGTTTTGAGTAACATATTCTTTCGAAAGTTTAACTCAAAAACAAGGCTAGAGTAGGGCTAATTTGAATGAAGACAAAAGAATATTAAAACCGCCGGCATCTATGTATAAGGTCTATAGCATAAGCAAAATAAATTAAAACAAAACAAATTTATTACATGAATAACAGCGGAGATACAAACATACAGCAGTCCTTGTGGCGTGTTGAGTGTTTATGGAGCAGTCATTAGGTGTTTTGTTATGTAGCATAAACAAATAAACCACAATTATGAAGAGAAAACCAATTTATTACATGAATAAGAGTGGAGATACAAACATACAGCAGTCCTTGTGGCGTGTTGAGTGTTTATAGAGCAGTCATTAGGTGTTTTGTTATATAGTATAAACAAAATAAACCACAATTATGAAGAGAAAACCAATTTATTACATGAATAAGAGTGGAGATACAAACGTACAGCAGTCCTTGTTGCGTGTTGAGTGTTTTAGAGGTGTTTTTCTACAAGGAGATCTCTCATTTCATCGTTGATCTGTAAAATGAGCAAACATTTTCTAGGGGGCTCCATTTTTGTTTGTGAATGAAAACAGAAGTCAAAATTGCAAAAAGTACGAACTTTTAGTACGCACGGCCACCATTTTCCCCGCTGATCTTTCTGCTTTCAAACGTAATAACGGGATTATAATGTTCACCGGTTGGTCAATAGTTTTCGAGATTTGCACTCATCCACGTGACCACGTGAGCCAATGAAAGCTCACCTTTGAGTCTAATACCGCACTAACTTTAAAACAACATTATAAACATTTGTAGTCATTTTTCCATGAAAGGTTGATGTCTCTCTTTTAATTTACAAGAACCAAGTCAAGTGACCTGCATTTCACACAAGTTTTTATGGCATAGTGGTTGCAGTATTTCGGCAATTGTCAACAGATCACGAGTTCCATTTTTGTTCAATATTCAATTGTTTTTTCTAAGATAACGAATTTTAAATTTTCTAAACTGATTTTGTTCTGTTTTTACAGGCCCTTTTTTCTCGCCGTTTTCTGTTACCAAACCTCCCTTTCTCTCTTAATGAGTGGTGACGTGGAAGACTAGGACCGACATCTGAACCGTTCGAGTCGGAATCGCTTCGTTTCTCCGTCGAACTTTGCCGTCGCTGTTGAGGATCATAGATCGCGCTCTGCACTTTATTACTGTATTCTGCTGTAGAAAGCTTAATTTTTCCTTGTTGATGAGCGCGTTCTCTCAGACAAGCCTGAGATTTTGGCGTTGAGCTTGAGTTTGATTGATCCAAGGAGAGGGAGTTGAAAGAGAAACTGTTAAAGCTCTGCTCCAAAAACGACTCGGAAGGATAAGTCATGTCATATTCCACGCAGACCCCATTCTTGTAATAGCGAAAATTAATCGAGTGTCGTCCACTAGACAGCATGGACTCCGAGGGCTTCATGATGTTTCGTTCTGCCGAGCTTTTCCCATCCTGACTTACTAGTACGGGCGGGTAGCTTTTCAGCTCAACCAGATCAGAATTGCCGCACGGGTCGCTGAACATCTTCTTAAGAGCTCGACGAGCTCTTCTGGTCATAAACCACGTTATTGGAATGTTCACGGTACTTGGTATATGTACAACATACTGCGATATAAAATAATACCACATGAAGAGTGTGTTGTATTTATTTACATACCATGTTATATGGGCGAAGGCAATGGAAAGCGCAAACGAAATACAATAAATCACCGAGACCATCGCCAAGCTATTCACGGCAGTGAGTTCTTCTTTTTTCGATTTCCGTTTTTTGTTCATACCTTTCAGGATATTCAGGGCTTTAACTTTTCTCCTAACGGAGATTTTGATCATCGTAGCCAGAATTGCAAACGCGATACAAAGCAAAGCTTTATGGGAAGTATCTACCATCTGGATCGTAAAACTGCTCTTGTATTTCCAGATTGTTACCTGAACGGGCTTTTTCCAGGCTTTGATAAATATTGGAGTATTGGCGATCATTGGAAAAATCCAGCAAGCAATAGCTGCCCTAATGATTTTGGTTTTATTTTTCCACTTTTTGTATCTTTGTTCAAACTCCGTTGTGAGGTATCGATCAGTCGCTATTAGAACCATCCCATAAGAGTTTATAAAGCAGAGCGTTGTCTCTATATAAGAGATAGAAGCAGACAGGTAACTTTCATGGTACGTTCCAATATTCACAACCTCGAAATAAATAAAAAATGAAACAGCAATTGATGAACAGAGCAAGTTTGTCAACGCCAGCTGAGCCATTAGCAGGTTGGTGATTGTTCGTAACGCTTTGAATCGAACCAAAAGCAAAATAAAGATTGTGCTGCTTGAAACAGTGAAGGTAACCATCAGTACGCACAGTGTAAACTGCACCACATAAACCGGTAAAATGATCATTGTAGCTCAATTACAGAAAAACTTTGAAAATTTGAATCGTGGTCTAGTAAACCGTGGATTGTTTGAGACTTTAGTGGCAAATGACAATATTTAAATCTGCAGATTTTCGGTTTTCATTGTAACATTGGTCGCGTCGTTGACTTAATTGATGTTGTACTAGTAGTTCTTCAGACAATTAAAGATAAAACACTAATGCCGCTTTTACATCATTCTGACGTTCATTGGGCAGAGTTTTCTTGCGAAATGGAAATTTCTCTTGTTATTGGGTAATAACTAGAAGCCCCAAGATTGCTGTGAGCACCTGAAATGAACTGGGGTTTGGCTAGGAGAAAATAATTATTTTAAAATGCTTTTGGTTTTAAACTCAATTAATACAACTTTTCCTATTCTAATATTTACCTTTTTAAGATTAACTAAGTAAAGAAAAAAAAATCTTTACAGCAATCTAACTGCATTTCAGTAGTTGTACTTACGCCTTGTGTAGTACCTCTTCAAACGCATTGCTCTAAATCTGGTATCAATTGCTAGAGCAGTGTTTATAAATTCATCCTATCATCTCTCTCCTGCAAATGCTGTGGTTTCGATTTCTGCAAGGTTAAGAGGATGAGAATATTTAACTTCCCCTTTTGGTCACTTTAGAAACGAGTGGTAGGCTGGGCCGAGTTTGGTTTCTGGTATCCTTACAGGGGACCAGTTTGTTTATAATTTGTGGTGAGTTCATGTTAAGAAACGAAATGAAATACAACTGCTGTGTTCCTGACTGTAATAGTCATCGAAATAAATCTGTTGCTTTGAAAGTTCACTGTCTACCAATGCACCTGGAACTACGAAAAGTGAACCATGTTTTATCAAAAAACGATAGTTTGAAAATAAATTCTTCTAACACACAGTCTTCAACATTTTTCTCAAGTTTTGCTGACTATCCTCCATGTTCTTTTTTCTCGATCTACTTTCGCGTCCCCTCTAACGATTCCAGAAGCCTTTGCAAAACCAAGTTCGGCCCAGCCTACCACTCGTTTCTAAAGTGGCCAATTGAGACTGAGCACTAATTTATTAAATATAGACTATGATAAAGAATACCGTGTACAAAATGCCATATCACGTAGGATCTGAGAAGATCGACCAGCTACAAAATGTAAGAACATGAGTTAAAATAAAATGAATACCTGGAAAACTACGCATTGTTTATACCGTTTCCTTTGAAATAAAGAGCAAAAACAAAACGTTCTACTTGCGCCCGCAATCTAACAAGATCAGTTCAAATACCACGTTATATTTATTTTGCTAAAATGCAAGTCTTTTGTGAAGGTAATTTCTAAACAGAGAGAGCTTCATACAACTTTTTCACGTAAACCCATAAAATAAAAAAGAAAATAGACATAGCAACCATGCTGGTTTTCAAAACAAAAGAAATCATTAATATTCCTTGGTTGAGTTTTTCCCAACATGCATGTGTGCCATGACGTCAGGAGAAAACAATCTTCATAAATGAAAATGTCTCTATACTTGATAATATTGCTAACAATTCCTGCACTAAACACTGAGAGAACTCTCAACTTCACGTTGTGACGTCAGAAGCAAATTTGGAAATAACTTTTTTGGTTTCTTATCATCACGTGTTCCAGATCGATCTTAGCACCAATAAAACTTCAGTTGAATTCAACATATTATATATTAATTAGTTCTAGTATTGTGACTGTATATTAAGTTTATATTCCCGGACCAAGTTATTTAAAAGCCGATTAGCACTAACCCCGGGTTAATTTTTTAAGCGATGTTCTTGTTTCCAATCTTACAGGGAAGAATTAAAGCTTAAGTTTGCTATTTAAAACAAGTTTTATGCTTTAAAAATCCAAATAGTATTCTGAAAGAATCGTTTACCTTTATACCTAAAGAAGAAATTACTCCTCGAATTTCATAATAGATCCAATCATTGGCTGTATGAAAATGATATTAATGCATTGCTACATGGAGATACATCAAACATCAAATCATCATCTGATGCTACTACATCTTAGCGGTATAAAAGGCCAACTTAAAGAATACTTCAGAGTTTTTTTTAGTTAGAATTTGTATCTCGATTAGAGGCAAAGCTGAGAGTACTTCACAGTTTTAGAAAAGTCAGTTTTTTTAATTGACAGCGAGTTACCTAAAATGTCTGCAAAAGCAATAGCATCTACATAAAATAATCGTCCAGAATATTAGTTAAAAGCCTCCATGCGAGATTCTCCTCTTAAACAGAGCTCGAGATATCTTGGATAGCGCTTGAGCAGTCATGGAGAATGGTGCACTTAAAGAAAAGTAAGCTTTCCCTTCCCAGGAACTACTCTGTCCAGGGTCCTCACACGGAATGAGGTTGTACCTACAGATTGAACCTACCTTTTAAGATAGACTCCAACAATAATTACAGCGGCGATAGCTATTACAGTAACTACACCAATCACAGTAACTGTACTTGCGGAAGGTCCAGAGAAACCGAACTGCTTTGATTTCCATGGTTTCATAGTTGAGATAGTAGCTGGTTTTGATTCTGTGTAGAAATTCTACAAGAAAACGTCAAAATAGTTTAATATGTTATTTAATGCTATCCTTTTATTTATAATTATGTCACGTAACAAAAACTATACAAAACTGAAATTCAATTGATGTTCATAAGTCAAATTGTTGAAGAGAAAAAGGCATTTTAATCTCTCTTCCATCTCGTAGAAAAGTTAATAGCAGCTAAATCGAAATAAATTTCAGACTTTAAACTAAAAAACTTTGTTTTTGCTAATGTCATAAATGGAATGCTGTATCGGGTTTCTAAACAACAGAAAAAGTTTTACAAACAGATAAGTTTAACACCGTAGTGAAAAGAATTTTTTAACTGATTCACTTTGACGAAGGACTGCAGTCCGAAACATCAGTTTAAAAATTCTTTTCACCATACGGTGTATAAAACTTTTCTATTTGTAAAACTGGTTAAGTTAATTCTAATGAATTATTACTGCTTTAAATATTCAATTAAAGCTAATGCGCTAAACGGTGCTGAAAAAGTCTAGACAAAGAACACTAGATGACAAGGCACTTATCTACACCTGCATCTTCAACTATTTGTATGGCAAGCCATACCGGTGAAAAGTGGGTTGAGTTCTGCCATCAACAACTGGGTTTTAGACATTGGGGTTCAACTTCCCTAGATCACCAGTCGAGTTGCAGAGACTACTGACCGAGTTTTAGAAATTACTGGTTGAGTTTTAAAGACTGCCGAAAGAGTTTTAGAAACTACAGGTCGAGTTTTAGAAACTACAGATCGAGTTTTAGAAACTACAGATCGAGTTTTAGAGACAGCCGATCGAGTTCTACTGACCGCCGACCGAGTTTTAGAAAATACTGATCGAGTTTTGAAAACTACCGATCAAGTTTTGGAAACTACCGGTCAAGTTTTAGAGACTGCCAATCGAGTTTCAGAGACTATTGGTCGAGTTTCAGAGACTATTGGTCGAGTTTCAGAGACTATTGGTCAAGTTTTAGAAACTACCGGTCGAGATTTGGAGAATGCTAATTGAGTTCTAGAGACTAATTGTCGAGTTTTAGAGATTGCCAGTAGAGCTTGGAAGATCTCTCTTGAGTTGAAAGTTGCAGGTTGAGATTAAGAGATTGCCAGTCGAGTTCGTGTGACTGCCAACCAATGGCAGAGGAGCTGGGACCGACAAATATAAGAGGTTTTCCCGCCAGTTTGGTAGCCTGAGAGGAAGATGGTGGAACGAAGACAAGTAAAAATTTCTATTTGCATAAAACAACAACACTAAAATAAACAGATTTTTACCCCGAGAAAACTAGTGATAAAAATATGTACGTAGACATGCAGCTGCTTGATGCATGATATCGGTTCACACAAATGAATTTACAACTCAATTAGTTTACCAGCTTTGTGAGATTCTGGCAAAGGGAAGATTAGACCGCATAATAGTAAGTAACATAGCTATCCCAGGTTCGATCCCAAGCCTCAATCAGGAAGATGATCAATTGCTCTGCCTTTCTTTCGTATACCGTCCGTGGACAGATATTGGTCTAGTCCTCAACAGCAGGGTTACGACACGATACTGTGGTCTTTTCTTGGTCGCAGGCCGTATTTACCTCACAATAAATGTTGTCAGTTTGCACCTGTGAACTGAGGTACCTAGAAATACTACAAGGTACTATCCAAATTTTGTGTCGAAAATAAATGACGCATCAATGTCTCAGGAATATTTTTCCTTTTCACTATCAAAAGCTGTAAAAAACATCCTATTTGTGTGTTTTACTGAATTTAACTGGATTTAATAACCATAACCTTTGCAGTAGCTGTGAAGTGTTCATGGATTGATTCCGTTGGTGTTAATCTTTTTTTCAAGCTGCTTTTGTGCGGCAGCTTTTAAGCATTAAAAAGGGGCTACATCCAGCTAATTTAGCATTGTTTTTAAAAAATCCCAAATATGTCTTGCCGTCAACTGAATACCCAAAACAATGGTCTAGGTTTGTTATTTAAGACGATATTATGACGTTTATTATGTTTCCTGTAGGTTGTTGCTACGGATGGCAAGGATGGAAATGAATTGAAACATAAAAAAAATTGAGCCAACCTTTTTCAGGTTTTGATGCTATTTCGAAAAATACCAAAAATCTTAGTTTGAGATTTTGGATAGCTATTTTTTAAAAAAAAAATTCATTAGATATTTACCTCACAGTTTATCAGGAACATTTTTTGAATAAGTAAAACCACTAAGCAACGTGACATAGAACCTTAATATTACACAACAGCAACTATCATTCATGTTATAGTTTACACCATGGTAGAAATCCAGTATTAAAATCTCAAAATACTGGATGACAAAACCATTTCATAACGTTAACTAATTTTCTTAACTTGCAATAGATCGCAGGAACATATTGTTACATATCGGGCTCGGTAAATAATTCTGTTATTTCACCTTAATTCGTGTGTACTCTTGAAACTCAACACTATTGTTTGTGAAAACCTATTTGAAAGTGGACATGAATAGTAATTTGTCTGTCTAAGTTACCCAGGATAAACAATTATCAATATAGTAACTTACATCAGAGACATATCCTCGGACAAATATCTCGTATTTCCTATTGGCTCTAAGTTTCAAGTTTTTGTATTCTTTTTCTGTTCGGCGGCGGCGTCTTCTTTTCCTGTCAATGTCTTCATCACCAACAGTAAAAACACGATATGCGTTGTATCTATCACCTGTGAACTGGAAAGCCAAGTAT
Organism: Zoanthus sociatus; assembly: GCA_025331085.2. Classification (NCBI taxonomy): domain Eukaryota; kingdom Metazoa; phylum Cnidaria; class Anthozoa; order Zoantharia; family Zoanthidae; genus Zoanthus; species Zoanthus sociatus. The sequence goes on along the minus strand of JAOBAY020007071.1, from coordinate 2,899 downwards.
ACAAATGGCCGCTTGAACTGCTCCACTTTACTGTAGACAGACCTCCAGCTTACAATTTCCAACTTCTTTACTGATCCTTCATCATAGTTGGTTGTTGGGAACACTGTGACATATATCTTATAGTATCTGGTTGTAGACATCAAACATAGAACTAACAGTTTTCATGTGACTTAGTAATTATGTCTCTGGATATTAGTATACTAATGATACGTTGTCTAAATCATAACACCTGAATATGTATATTAATATCTTTTTTCATCATCAGTCTCGTCGCCATTGTCGTTTACACAATTACATAAATCGCCGCCATCATCATCAACATCATCACCATTATCATTATCATCACCATTATCGTCATTATCATCATCATTATCACCATCATCATCATCATCACCATCACCATCATCATCAACATCATCACCATCATCATCATCAACATCATCACCATTATCTTCATCATCATCATCATCAACATCATCAACATCATCACCATTATCGTCATCATCATCATCATCAACATCATCACCATTATCGTTATTATCATTAACATCAAGAACACATTATTGTCTTCAATGGTTTAATAGTACCTAAAGAACATTAATTACTTTGTTTTGAAATATGAATCATTAAGCAAAGTAAAACATCGTTTAAACAGGGACCGCTGGTATAAAAGGCTCAGAACCAGGTTCTGACCAAGTTCAGTTGTCAATCAAACTCAGACGAGTACGGATCTCGGACTCGTTACACTGAAGTTTTGTTCTCTTCTAAAGCAATTTTGCATCCTCAGACGGTTTTTATTTTTATAGTAATGGACAACAGAAAAATCCTGGTAAATAAAATACAAGTACTTCCCAAATCTCTGGGATTGAAGCATGAAAAATTTTTAAATTATTTTTTCAACCGTTTTTCCAAAGCGTGCACGAATTTGAAATTTAGGGTGCATTTCTTTGGCAAAATCCCAAAATGGATTATTGCGTGAGATCACACGGATTCTTTTTTTCCAAACAAACAAAGAATCCGAAAAGGGATTAATCGCCGATTCTTTTCTGCAAAAGAGACGAAAAATCCAAAAACGGATTTTTCAAAAGCTAGTCACCTAAACAGCAGACTACTATTTTAATATGAAGACCGCTTGGCACATGTATTTTTTTCGAATCTTTTCCCAAAGAAACGCAAAAATGACGAATTCTAAGAATCCGGATTCAGATTAATGCATTGAATCCTCGTTGCGAGAGGATTCATTGGATTTATAATCCTTTTTTGGATTTTACCAAAGAAACGAAAAATCCCTTTTTGGACTCAGAATCCGGATTAGGATTTTTCCCAAAGAAATGCACCCTTAGTTACAACTGTACATTACTGTAATTATCAGTTACTCGGCAATCAATAGCGTACGATAAGTTAAACTCTAAACTTAGAAAATAGTCACCTGAGGACTACAGAAATATGCAAATTTGAGAAAGTTTTCTTGAGTTTCACCTTTTCTATGTCCAACGACATTGTGCTTTACATCACTCGACAAAACAGAATCACGCATTACAGGTCTCAATTTATCTCGTATGTGTAGTTTACATGTCTTATATATAAACACAAACGCCGAATTGCGAGTAGATTTAGTATATTATGGAATGAAGAATCGGTTATTTCGCGAGTTTCATTTGACAGTTTCACCGGCAGAGCTGTCAACTCAAGATTTTGTATAGGCCTTATTACTGTTTTCACCCCCATCTTGGCGAGTAGGCAAAGTTGCTCAAATTAAGAGAGCTTGTATGGAAGTTCGGCATCAAATATCTTTAATAACATTTTAGTTTTAAAAACAATATGAATTGCAAATTTTAATGTTAGGAGAGAGGAATTGAATGCCAAAAGTTGAGGCAAAGAGCCGCATACGAACGCGTTCTGCAGATGAAACACAACTGACAACAGATAAATGAATGGAAAAATTCAAATTGTGACTGGACGCGTTCGTATGCGGCTACATGCCTCAAATTTTGACATTCAGTTCCTCTCCCCTAACATCAAAATTTTCAATTCATATTTTTTTTAGTTTTTTAGATTTTTTAGATTTTAGTTTTTTTCCAGTACAAATGTTGCAAGTTTGTTCTTTTTTATTGATTTGGCATTGTAATGTCAAAGTTAACTATTCTTAGCTCGCGATAAAAGTGCAATATGGCGCCCTAGTGAAGTTATTAACCCTTTCTGTAATAATTTTTACAAAATACAGATTTGCGGATCTCCCTAAAATCTACATTTTTGGAATCTCAAATATGTGCACACCAACGTACGGAAACAATAAACAGTATTGCTTTTAGAGCAAAGTTTAGTTAGCTTCATTTCTCAAGCAAATTAGTAGATGTAACGTTTGATATTACAGATCTCATTTCTGGTAACCTTGTACTGTGTTATGACAGGCAAAGTTCAAAAAAGAAGAAAAGCTTCATCGCGACTGGGTGGAAAAAGCTTTAAGTAAGTATGACTCAAAATATTAATGAAGTACGAATTTCATGCATAACCCATTCGGGAATGAGCATTCTAAATATTGGTGTTCAATAAAGCTAACAAATACTTATATCTAGGAAAGAAAAGCATGCTTTCTAAGCTTTTTCTTCACTTTCCATCATTGTACAAACTTGATAGATAATGATTGATGTTTTACATCTGAGGGATCCACACCAGAACCCTTTTCCCAATTCGAGTTTCCTCACCGTACTATAGGGTAGTAAAACGAATAACTCACTGTACTATAGGTTGTATCTAGAGCGAATGGCTCATTGTATTATAGGGTAGTAGAGCGAATGACTCACTGTACTATAGGTTGTATCTAGAGCGAATGACTCACTGTACTATAGGTTGTATCTAGAGCGAATGACTCACTGTACTATAGGTTGTATCTAGAGCG
>JAOBAY020007000.1:0-15373 GCA_025331085.2 Zoanthus sociatus | reverse complement strand
ATGCGACTACTCGAATTTCGAAAAGGCACTATAACTGTTTTCTGCCCATATATTAAAATATGAATAATAATTGATATGCCAGTACAAAATAGTTTCAACCAGTACAAGAACAAATCGTCCCAAAGAACTAGTACAGAAAGTTTTGAACCAGTACTAACCATTTTGAACTAGTACAGAAAATTTTAAGCCAGTACAAGAACAAACTGTACCGAAGAACAAAATAAACTACATCAGCTATTTTTGTGAATTACCAGTATATAAAAACATGCATCCCTAGGCCTGCGTTGCAGACGAGCTTTTTTTGTTAAAGTTCGTCTGCGAATCAGTGCAAGATTTCGTGTCTTAGATCAGTTTTATGTACTCCGACATAGGATTCCAGTCCAAAGCGTCACTTAAACATTTCTTTTTTTTATTACGATGTAAAACTTACGTATTTGTAAAACTGTACTCAAATTTGATTGGATTTTTGATTTGAACATAATGTTCCGGCTAATTTCGCCAATCATGCAGCTCGTTAAAATCACAGGGCTATTGGAGCCTATTAAAATTGATGTACTGATGCACGAACCATAGAATAATAAATCCTGCACTGATTCGCAGATTCGCATTTACTGAAACTGAAAACCGTCTGCACGCAAAGGCTAGTACCCTCATTTCAAATGACGAATCATCTTTGCATTCATGCACACAATTTAAGCAATTAAAAAAGAACTCAACTCAAGAACTCAAGAACAGGCTAAGAAGTTTCCGATTATTATACCTCTGAAAGATCAAAAATCCGCGAACTCTGTCCGTAGACAATTAAAAGAACTGAGCGCGAAAATACGTTATCAGTAACATCCAACCAGTCTTTACAAGTAAAAAAACTTGAAAGTGTTCTAAAGCTAAAAGAAAACAAACCGCCCATGGTAAACAAACAGAGTGTAGTATACAGATTTGAATGTGGCTTGTGCGATGCAAGCTATGTATGCTTCACACAGAGGCATTTGCACCAACGGATTGAAGAACACAGAAGAACCAACATCGGAAGACACGTGATCGGACATAATTTGGACGCAAAAGGCCTTTGCAAATATTTTAAAATCTTGAAGCGCTGCACGACCAAATTGGATTGTTTAATTTATAAAATGTTATACATCAAGTGTAAAAATCCATTGCCCAACATTCAATCAGATTCTATAAAAGCTAAACTGTTCTCATGAGGATATTTATAACATTTGTTAAGCTTAAATATCTTTTTCATTTTAGTTATTTGCATATTTACTGTTGATAATGACCACAAGAAGTGGTCGAAGGGAAAAGTTTCTAGCATTCTTTTTTCTACGTACTTGTTTTAAAAAAGAGAAGCCTAAAAATTGTCTGTTTTTCAATGGGAATCGAACTCGTGACCTCTGTGATAACGCTAGAGTGCTTCAACCATTTGAGCTATGAGGCCACAGCCTTGAGAGCTGGTCACTTTTTAGTCAGTCCATCAGTGCTACTGAGGTGTGCAACATTTATTGAAACTCCAGTTTTGGGCAAATGTATTTTATCCATTGTTGTTTTTTGACTGCATTCATTTTGTTTTGATCGTTTTGCTGTAGAATCCCAAAACCACACTGCAAGTACCACATGCTCATCCAGTGCTTTCAATATGTCGCGAGCGGCCAGTTCCGCATCTGGCTTGTTTGGTGGTGAAAGAGCTCAATACTGGTAGGCAAACAACTACTTTACTTTACAGGGGATTAGATCAAAATGTTTAAAAACGCACGTTCTTGGCCAAGTATGGAAGCTCGTAGAAAGTCAATAGTTAAGAAACAAAGAATGTTGATTTTTTTAACTCTAGAAGTACATTTTCTACAAATTTATGATCTTCAGCATTTACCGTTGTTGTTTCGTACTCTTCAAAGATAGTGACTTAATTTACTAAAAGGTGCTTTTTAAGGGCTTGTGGTTATTGCAAGCAGCTAAACACAATAATTTTGACGATTTATACTGCGTTTTGTACTGCGTATCATAAGAACAAAAAATCAAGATCATGTTACAATCACAAATTTTAATTGATTACCATAACTATTACTTTAAATGTAAACAGTGCAATGCTTTAAATGTATATTTTTCTAATTTAAAACAAAAGTCCAAAAAGTGAAAGGCCTTTTATAAAACTAACACTCTATTAAGCTGTAAGGGAAATGTTGAAAATGGTCAGAAGAGCGTAAACGTTTTAAAAAATATGAACAAGTTAAGTAATTAAGTAGTTAAATTTTCATGTTTTATTTCTTTGTTATTAATATTTTAATATTTCAGTAATACAGTGACTGAGTTGAAAATTTAACGGAAACATTTGCTAACCATCAAAAATGGTTATCCATCGTGACTAAAAATTTGTGCTTCTTGTGGTGTCTCACTAACTTACGGACACTCGAACACGATAGCATAGTGGATATTGCCAAGTGGCAGTAGCCATAAAAAGCCAATTGTTTGAGTTTCGCCGCAGGATCATTTCAGTTGCTAACCCAAGGATCAGCTGATATGGTGATGGATGCCTGCAGTGACTTCTGGGATGGTAACGATGTGTGCATGTTGACAGGTTATGAAAGGCAAGTAAAACGAACAAGAAAGATGTACCATCCTTCGTGTGAATTAGTTTTCCGATTCATTATCACAAATTACAGTAGTTAGAACCTTTTGTTTCTTAGTAAATTTCAATCATGTTGTGATATAAATTGATAACTTATACACCATAGTGAAATTCACTCCAACAAAGGAGTACAGTCCAAAACGTCAGTTTTAAATTTTTTTTTCACATTGGTGTATAGTTATCAGGTTATGAAACTGTTTCTATAGAAACACCGACGCAGAATTCCATTTACGAATTTATGATAGGCATGAATTTTTTTCAGTATGTGCTGTAAATGGAATATTATTCTGTATAACTTTTATGGTTAGAAGTCCTGTGGCGTTTAGCATAAGTAATTTAAAAAGAGGAGTTTCTACAGTAGTATTGTACCTAACTCTTCAACAGAGCAATTTTATTTGATTTATTTGTGTTTGATTTATATTATTTTTGTTTCTCCGAAAAGTTGAATCGCTTCTCAAATCATTGAAAACCTTTGATGGCAAACACTTCTCCATTAATTTTCTTTTTCAAGAAAACAGAGTAAGTTTCTTCACTAGTTGTTCATTATCCATTGCCACTTTTACCTTTTTTCATTAGGAAGAAGATCTTGGATTTTTATCAAAGAACAAACATGTCTGCTTATTCTGTAGCATTCGCGTATCGGCCGATCAGTAAGGTAAACGTTCTTATTGTTATCCTACCTTCCATTAACAGAACTCTGTACGTATATTTGAACCAGTCAGAGTTTCTGAGTGGGAATGAAAAGAAATAAAATGATTTCATCCTTTTAAGATGTTTGATGAAACTTTGATTGCATTCCTTTTGCTGTTGATCATGTTTGACTGATTAACCGTTCTATTCATGTAGACTCCTTAGAAATGTTTAATTTTTTTCTTTCCACCGCATATAGATTATAGATCTATTAATATTATGCCCGTGGGGGGAGGGCAGGCAAGGGATGGAGATCTGATAGAACTGCCTTTCCCTTGGAAGAGGATTCTGGCGTGCGAGACTTGCCCGTAGGCGAGATTTTAACAACAGCTTATGACTTTTTAACAACAACCTATATAGTCTGGACAAGGGAGGGGATTTTGACAAAAATTGATCATCTCTTGAAGGACATGGGAGTGGATTGGTAGGACCATTAGAAAAAACTAAAATGCATTGGTATATTAACGTCTATTTACTAGATGTCTGTGAAAAGCTAAACGAAAGTAGTGATTTTTTACTTGCAGTACATCTTCACGCAGAGTTAGAAGTTAATGATTCGAAACATTTGACTTTTTTATCAGGTGCCGGTGAACTGTCATGAAGGTGACGTATACCTTGATATACCACCCCTGGCGACTAACTGGACATACAGTGACAGCGACACTGCAAGGTTTGCACCCGTGTTTGACAATTTAATTTTCCCTGTATAAAAAAGATAAACAAAAGCATTAATAAGAATATGTATTTCCTCTGATTACGTTTTCCTCATCACTTACACTTTTTCATGTATGGGACTACTAAAATTCTGGTTTAACCTCAAAAGAGCAAAATCCTTTATAAACCTAGTGGCCCATGGAGCGGGCCAGCTCCAGTTTATGTAGTGTTAAGCAGATATGTCTTTGACTCCCCCTGGATGGGACACTAATTCATTGCAGGTTAGCCCCATCAGACAGTGGTACTCATTTACCTATACTCCGGAAAGATGGAAAGCTGATTTCAGTAATTTAGGTGGAAAGAAGGTTACACAATTATTCAAATCGTGGCAAAGCTGGGACCTTGTGGTCGGAAGTAAGAGATCTCACTAACTGCACCAATCATGTCCGCCATCAAACTCGAGGATATTCTTAAAAACCAACGTTAACGATTCACTGGATCTCAGCTTTATTGCCCTTTACAAAACCCTCCATATTTGCAAAGTAATTCTGTAAAAATCAAACACAGTTTCAAATCAACTGATTTTGAAAATTTGTAATTAGGCATTGGTTTCTAAGAGCGATTGAAAATGTGTTTTGAAAGTATGATAACTCTTCTTTGAGTCGGCAGAGAACATTTATATAAAATCTTTTGGTAAAAAAGGTCTCTGAATCTTTTTCTAAAATTTAGGTAAATATCCAAAGTACCTGTCATTTAGAGGGAATCAGGAAAGTATACGTGAATTCGAATGAATGATGATCAGGTCTTTTTCAATTCCAGCGGGCTATCAAACATCTCTGAAGAAGAGGAGAGTGATTTAGATAAATCTGTTGTAAGTTGAAATATATGTAACATTAAGAATAAGAATACCAATTGATTCAAACTTCACTGGGTAGTTCTTTTGCTTCAATAAGATATGTGGAAAGTGAATAAATGAACATGTCTTTGTAATTATGCAGCTTATTTGTTACTTTTTTTGTTGTAACAACAACAACTTTATTAATTCACTACAGTAAATCTAATACAAGAAAAAGAAGCCAGATGCTAATCGAGTCGGGTATCTTTAAGAATTAGTTGTAAAAACTAGCTATTTTTTAAAAACATGTTTTAGATTATAAAATGTCCTATGTAATGTACTCTTGGGCGTGCTTACATATAAGTTGAACAAAAAGCAAGCAGGTCAAATCAAGAAGCTTAATTTTGAGTTGATGATAAGGAGGAAATCCCGTAATTATTTTTGGAACACCAATATAATCGTTTACAGTTGTAAGAATATTTAGAAGTATTATTTTCAATAGTTAAATAGTTAAATAGTAGCAGTTAAAATAGAGTATAAAGATTATAACTCGAACAAATAGTCTTACAAAGAGACCTCCTGGTGAGACCAACACGGCTCTTCAGAAAATTTTGTTTTTGGATTCTGGATTTGCGGTACTATTTCTATCTTCCCTTGTCTCTATTGCGAATTGAACTCTCTTCATTCTGTATAGATTCTGAATATTACCTGCTTGGTAAAAGTGTTTTAGAATTTGCCTTTACATGGGAAAAGCTCGCCAGCTTTTAAAGAGCATACGACACAAAATCAGTTTTTCTGTTTTCAAAAAGATAGTTGTAAAAAACATACTTCTGCAAAATTTGAATGAATTCGGTAAAAAACTGACGAGTTACGGCTGTTTTGTTTAAGGTTAGTGTCATTTGTTTTTGACACCCTAGTTTGGTGGACTGGGACGAGACACAGGTAGTGATACGTCATCAGTACGTCATTTTGGCGGGAATTATTCCGGCGTTCTGCCATCTTGCTTGTTTTCCAACAAATTACGGCATCAAATCAAAGACGATTCAAAAAGTCACGTGTTTTTTGTTCGCCTGACTTCTTGGCCGACCGACTTAAAGGGGACAAATTTTGTATTAAAAATTCGAAACTTCTGAACGTTTCATTTCCGTGGATTTTCATCATATTACATTAAAACTTGGCAGAAATATGTTTTTCATAATGTTCTTTTAGAAAGTCGAAAAACTACTTTCGTGTCATATGCTCTTTAAACAAACTTAGCCTTGGTTCAGGGATCCATCGAAAGGAATTATCTGAATGTTGTTTTTGGACTCGAGATGAAGTATGAAGCACTGAGATACGGGATCAAAGGATTATCTTGCATAAAGCAACTGAAGTGATCAATTTAATAATGTCATGTTATACCATTCTTGTCTTTCCTTTTAATCTCCAAATGAACGAAATTCTTAATAACTGCTGTGTATTCTGGTTTGGTGGTATAGAGTGTGATTATCTTGGAAGTATGATAGTCAATGTGTTGTCCGTAGGATGATCAAAGCTACAAGCCTGACATCGATAGTCAGAAGAAAATGGATCATTTGTTGATCAGAGATGGAAAAGTAGAAGATGTTGAAAGCTTTCAAAGGTAACGTCAATCAAAGGTTCTCTATCATTGCATTGCGCTAGAAAGGTCAGTGTAATAGCATCACTTTCAAGTAATGAAAAAATTTCCGATAATGTGGTTTCGTATGTTGTATTGTATTGTTACAAGGTATCCGCTTTGGTTTGCTTCTTCAGGTTAATTGGAGGGCAATTTTTCATCGGGATGGTCAGCCTTCAATACCAAGCCAAGAAGGTGCACTTTATAACTTTGTTAAAATCTTTTAATTCTGTCTTTTTTCCAAACATTTTGGAATGAAATTGTTTAATCGCTGAAAACGTTTACGTATTTTAAACAGCAGCTCCTCTTACAGCATTGACTTCATTCAGTTTCTTTTTAATTTCTGTTTTTCCTATATTTGCAAGTGATATTTCCTTCTCGACGATTTTCAATCACTATTTGTTAGTTAATTTTCAATGTAGATTGTTCTTGTAACCACTACTGATGGTGAATATAAAATGTATACTCGTGTTTATCATGGGAATAACATTTTGCCCTTAGCAAACGCTATTATGTTAGATTATGAGAAAAATTATGATACTTTTTAATTTGTTAGACATGTTTCGATGTGAAAAAATCGTTGAATTTATAGCAACCTATTATTTTTGACAAAAAATAAAGAAATGGCAAAAAATGTCAAAAAAGATACTTTTTTTAAAAAGAGTAATCGTGTCGCTGTCCCCCGACACAGTTTTAAAATTTAGAGATATCTCCAGGATAGTATGACTTCTTTTTCATTTTGTTTTACTTTTTTAACGACTCATTTAAAAGTGCATTCCATCGGACGAATATACATTACAAATTACCTAGCATTGTTAACTGTTTAGCGTGTATCTTTATTTAGGATATCATCCCATTTGTGGAAGATCTGAATACAGCAGGAGTGCGCTTTGTACAGTTTTCGTCTGAGAACGAACTAAGAAGCAGGGTGAGTGAAGCTTTTAAAAGTTGAGGAAATACCTCAATGAATTTGATCTGAGCAATAGTGATGGATCAAAAAAAATAAGTTGTACTTAGGATTAAATATCAGAATGGAAAGTTCCGTAATTTCAACTGTATCCTTCAAGAAAAATATCTTGTTAACGAAAACAAACTTATAAGGAGTAGCAGACGTTGAAAATAGGCAGCAGTAAGAAGTTCTTCATATGAAATCATTTTACATCTTCTTGTAGTGATCCAAAATTAGTTTTGCAGTTTGTTTATAGCAAATATTGTTATTTCTGCTCTGTTTGAATTGATCTATATATTCTGTGTTTAAGGTATTTGCTGAGAGAATGGGCCTTGAAACAGGATGGAATTGCCACATCTCCCTAAGTGATCACGGTGGCCCCCCTGAAGGGACTAGTTCTGCAACATCTTCGGAACGCATTGGTGGGAGTTGTGGGGATTTTACAGCTGGTGATGAACAAACTGACCAGGGGGGCCAACAAGACGATGAGGACATCTCGCCAAGACATGTCAGTTGGATTGATTCGAAAGAAGAGACACCAAAAAAAAGTAAGGTGATGGGGGCGACTCTCTTAAGAATTTGATGTACATGTAACATAGAAATGTTGCAGTTCATAAGTTGTTCGAAATAACGAAACAAACAAAAATATTTGGTAATTAGTGGATTAATTTTGATGTAAAACTTTTTATTATATGGCCGACTAATTTCGCGCGCTCTGATTGGTCAATTCGAGGTCCGTATAACTTAAGGTACGGACCCGGGTACGGACCTCTCAGACTTTTGTTTGTTTTGATTTGAAAGAAGCACCAAATCTGAAAAAAAACATCATTCTATCAAACGAATAATCATTTAAAAGCGGGTCAAGGAAATTTTTCAGTAAAACAATGCTTAAAACCTTATAAAAGCTGCGACAAAAAACTGCGAAACATCTAAAGTCTGTTTGAGATCATTACCAATCAAACGGCAAAGTATAAAACGAAGATTTGTCTTCACTGAAATCGGTAAATAAAAAACACAACCACAAAGACATCAATTGATTGAAAACAATTATATTCTTAGGCAACATGAAAACAAGCAGTAATTTTGATGTCAACAACCTACCTAGCTAGGAACTTTACAAACTTCTCTATCTCTTCTTCACAACATCATTTAGCAAGATGGCGATGAAGCAAGACGAATCTGACACGTTAAATTAGTTTTCAGAAAAGGACCAACAATTTATCAAAGAAGATAAACTTGTGTTCATTATCCAAACTGATCTGCCGAAAAATATTTACATTTTAGCCGCGTACTAATCAATTTTCACTTCACGTGCACAAGAAGACACACTGTCAATCGATCGACCATGAATGAACCAAAGCCGCTCAGTAATTGTTCAATGGCAAACCTCCAGTTTAAATGTCCAGGGCAAGAATAAATACCAAAATTTTGTTCAAGGAATTTTTATGGATCAAAACCTTCAATTGTCTGCTGAAGAATTGATTAATAAATGAATATTTGTACGTGTGTTCCATGTCAAAACGCCGAACTTTCAATCTCTCTATATTTCTTGGCAGTATTTGGATTGATGCCGCTTGTTCAAACGCTCCAAATTGATGAATGAAATCTGCCGGGACGAAACCAACAGCCATGATCTTTTGAACAATTTTTTCAGTAAAGGTTTGCCTGTTTCTTGTGATTTTAAAAATGAAAATTCTCTTAACAGCACCATTGGACAATTTTTGAATGAAGTGCATTGAACTTTGAACCTTTTGGCCTGGGTCTTAGCAAAGAAAAACTTTGTAACATTACAATTGTTTACTATCCAATAAAATGTCTTCGCTGCGTTTCAACCGTTGGTTCGTCCTCAGAATTTTCTTTAAAAAGCCATATAATAAATCTCTTATTAACCTCGTTTGCTCGATCCGTACCGTAAGTTACGGACCCGAGTTTTTGCCTCATGGCCCAAGCGCTTGAATAGAAAAAACGTCGGGTCCGTAACTTACGGTACGGACCTCGCACTCGGTTAATAAGAGGTATTTACAGAATGCACATTGGACGCCTTTTAATGGCTGATACACGAAGAGTAGAAACAACAATTGCTTGGTGTTAGAATATGCAAGTTTCTCACTCACTCAGATGTAAACAAATCGATATGCTAACGGAAGACCAATTGGCGTCGATTTTCTAAATTTTATTCTGGAACACATGTAACAAATTAATAGCTTTCACAGTCAGCAGTGAAACTCAAGGTGTACGTGGCTATGTGTGACAACTGAATTTGAAGAGTTTTTTATTCCTTGAGACGTCTACTCGTCGATCATCCACGCTCACATGGCGGTTTATAAACAGTTAACCGTTTCTGGGTGAATTTGAGGAAGGTCAGAAAGTGCGCTTTAATACATCAGTTCAAAGTTAATATAGCTAAAAATCGTTTACGAGCCAAGTGGCCCATGGAGCTGGTTGCTGTAGTGTTATGCGGATGAGCCCGGGACGGAACTCTAATCCAACGCAGTTTAGCTCCCAGCAGACGCTGCAACTCGTTTACTTTCCCTTGAAAGATGGAAAGCTGAGTTAGTTTAGGTGGAAAAGAAGATTGCGTACTGAGATATTCGAAAGTCGGCGTAGCTGGGGATCGAACCTGGGACCTTGTGGTTAGAAAATAGAGATTGTACCAATTGTAATAACTACATCCGCCCCACATTTAATGTATCAACGACTAATTCACAGTTTTTTTTTATTGTCGAATTGCAGCTGCAACAAAAAAGGAGAGCAGAGAAGAGTGTGTGAACACGGACTCTGAAGGTCTTGCCAGTAGCCAAGTCTCAGCTGCCGATGATTTTTGGTTCTTTTCAAACAGGGTAAGTTGCAGTTGTGTCTTTGTTTTCATTTCTTTAGTTCTCAGTACTGTTCGTAAAATGGAGAATATGCAAGTTGTGGTGACTTGTTTTGTATGCAATGTCCTATTTGTTCATGAAGGCGTAGAACGTACCACGTTTTAATATACAGTGTGTTCCATTCGCAGGCCAAGCTTCCACGTGGAATTCAAAACATCCGCCCTCATCTTCAGGACATTGATAATGTGCCACTGTTGGTACCCCTCTTCACGGACTGTACCCCTTCTGGTTAGTTGATCAATCTGATAGTTTACCTTTTTTAGCCTATGGGAAATATTTTTTTTACATATTATGAATTGAACTTTCGGTGTTCATAAAAGCCTTCAGCCAATCAGGAGCTGACTGGCACGTGGCGTGAAAATAAATTAAGTTATAAAGCGGGATTTTTTTTCTAAGTTTGACTTTGCTTGTTTTTCCTCCACTGGAAAGTGAACTTTTGTGAGAGCTTCAGTCAAAGGAGCTTCCTCAGTACCCCTATTCATTTGCCCTTCAACTTTTCATTTTTTCAGCAGTTTTGCAATCGTTATTGTAATCACTTATGTTAGTAGCATAATCTTTATCGTTTATCATTTTACCGCCGTCTGGTTAGCCTAGTTGGTAAGGCGGCAGTCTATCGTGCGGGAGGCTCGGGTGGATTCCCGGCCGGAATTGCACTCAGGGTCTTAAAATAATTGAGGAGAAGGTGCTGCCTTTGTTGTAACATCAGCAAATGCTTAGATTTTTGGTTAAGGACGTTAAACGGTAGGCCCTCGGGATATAGTCTGTGTTTATGTGTGTGCGTCTGTCATGTGAAAGGTCCTCCGTACACCTTAGAGTGGTAAAGATGGTGTCCCCAATTAGTAGGCCTCTAGCAAGCTAGAAGACTTGACACCTAAATAAAGTTTATTTATTATTTCTTATTATTATTGTCGTTAGCATTATCTACGTCACTGCTATCATCATTACCTTCAACGATATCATTGCCTACATGCCAACGATATCATTGCCTCATTCATGCACGCTTTGGTTACTCTTAATCCACACGGCATAAATGAACGTTTCAAGTTCGGTTAATTTTCTGTTGTCCCGGAACCCTTTTTGTCTTTTTAATATATTTTTTTCTTACACATTTCTGTCCTTTTATTTCCTTTTGTTTCTCATGTACCTATCTTATTGCGTTATCTTGCTTTCCATCACTATATGTCCACTTCTTAATTTATCTCTCATGCATTCACTCCTTCGAAGGACAACAGCCCAAAGCTTCAAAAATTCCTTTCATTACGCTGTAGAACTTATCAATTTATAAAACTGTTTCTTTAGAAACACCGAAACAGCATTCCATTTGTTACATATTATTACATTTATTATATGCGATCTCATTTACGGATCATAAATTGCTTTAATAAAATTTTAAAACACATTTATGGTAGAAATGAAAACTATTTTAGGATAAACCTAAGCTTTTTCAGTCATTAAGATATCTTCAGAGTAAACTCTGAGTTTAGCTCATTTCGAAATAGTTTTAACTTTTACTTTTTATATATTTTAAGATCTCGTTAAATACGTTGTTTTTGCTTTTCCCTTATGTCGTTGTTCTTATACAATGTTTGTTGTTATTTCAGCCGTTAAAGAAATGATTGCAATCATGCAAGAGAATGGCGAGGTGGTGAACTGTGCTGGGAGCTCGCTTAACTGCAGCAACACTGATATATTCGCACAAGCTGACCTAAGGTAGTTTGGATTGATATTTCTTTGGTATTGATATTGATATTGATATTTCTTTGTAAAACAAGTTGGTTTATTCGACATAAGGCATTTGGGATTGATATTTCTTTATCTGAAACAAGTTGGTTTAAGTTAGTTTAGATTGCTATTTCTTTGTGATGCACAAGTTGGTTTATTTGTCCGTTACTCAAAATTTGTACGCTCATAATTTCAACAAAACCCCAATTTCCTTCCAAATCTTGATTAACTCGTGGATATACCGAGGGCATAGAAACCATTTATAGTGGGCACTCGTTTCACTCAATCCCTAGATCACTCCTTTGTGAGTACTTACGTCATTAATTGTGCTCAAGGGTAAATACAATAAGCCGGATTTCGTGGGTTAAGCATGTGGGATTTGATTTTTCTCTTCCTAATTATAATGTTTACATTCTTATTACTTGCGCTACTTGTTTTTCTTTGAAGATGAATAGGTACTTTATAGAAAATTTCTGAGCTTTCTCTCTCTTAATTGATCAATAACTTCTCCATTGTTTATTCTCATCTTTTCTGATCTGTTAACACAGTATCGCTATCGAGCCGCTATTCCCTCAAGTCTGTCTCAAAGGACCGCAAAAAAACTTCCGTTCAGGAACGCCTTTGTTAGCCCGAGACCACTTGAGAGACAAACCTCACCGAAATCGAGACGAGGAGTCTGGGGAGACTGAAGAAGGTCAGTGATGACTGTACAATAGAAAGATATTTAAATGGTTTCAGTTATATTACTTAATAAGTATTCAAAGTACGATAGAAACTCAATCAATCGTTAACCCTTTCAGTCCCAGTCAGTTTTAACATCCAAAATTCTCCTAACATAACACATACAAAACAACATATTTGGTAATTAGAAAATGAGAATTGATCAAGCAAAGCAAACCTGTACAATAGAAAGACATTTAAAAGGTTTCAGTGAATATTTAAATATTCAAAGTAAGGTAGAAACTCAATCATTCAATCGTTAACCCTTTCAGTCCCAGTCACTTTTAACATCCAACTTCTCCTAACATAACACCTACAAAACATGATATTTGGTAATGAGAAAATGAGAATTGATCAAGCAAAGCAAACCACTGAAGATTAAAAAGTATATTCTCTCAAACGTGTTCAATGAAAAATATAGGCTCAAGTGGGGAGAATTCAGCAGTACAACAGCTGGGATTGAAAGGGTGTTAATTCACAAGAAAACAGTTACAGCTATAAACTTACAGTGCCTGTAAATAGTTAAAGCTAGTCACTGCAAATAATGAAACCATTTCATTGTAACTATGATTTTTGGTTTGAATTTATTTCAATTTTCAAATTAAAATAAAATAAAAGAATAATGATGTAAGATAAAATTTGTACTCGTTTAAATTTTGCGACAAGCTCTTTCTATCACTTTTGTGCCCTCCAGCGCGTAATCCAGGAAACTTAAAACTGGTAGACTTCCAGTCTTAGCCGCATTGTATGTAAAATTTTCCGTTTGTGTTTGCAGAACGTTCTCCGTTGGAGCTGAGCTCAATGTTAAATCGTCTTCCTTGTTCACTCGCATTTCACCGAGATATCAACTTCAAATTTATGGTTTTATTGCAAGAAGTAAGTTCTAAAACTTACGATTTCACAATACGGACAATCTCGTTTTGAGCACTCGAATGAATTATTCTGTTAGTATGATTAAAGTACGATAAAAAAGTGATGATGATTAATGATGGCAGTTCCTTTGGGTTTTATTTCAGGCAAGACAAATCTGCTGTGGTATGCGAAACTGTTTCACTTACATGCTGTCGTGTCAATTAATGCTTTCCTTTGTCATGGTCCTGTCGTATATTTTTCTCCTGCCCCCACCCCTAACGGGGCTGCATTTATTATGGTTTACCTGCGTCATCATCCCATTGATAAGTCTATCACTTGTCGGTACAACCGTCGAATGGCCCACCATCAAGACCATGATGACTGCAAAAAATGATAAGAAATTTAAGGTACATACATAAAACAGAACAGTGCTAAGCATTTTTCAGCCGGCTTGTAATTGGTAAGAAACATTTTCGAGTAACTAACAAAGAATAGGAATATCTCGGTAGTTCTCTCCTAAATAGATCTTTACAGGAGTAGTCACGTGGCTACAACTGCCTTAAATCGATCAGATATGACAAAATGGCACCCAGAAATGGAAAGAACAGGTTGACCCTAGTAAAATGGCAAATATATATCTGAACAGACATAACTGTAATGCTGATGAAGAAAAAAATAGCAAAACGTTTACTGTTCATCAGCAGGATGGCTTTTGCCTAAGCTGTGTGCCAGTTGTGTGTAAATGCGATGAGTAAACCCTGTCACACCTGTTTTGGGAATGTATTTGTGCAAATAATTTCTGGGAAGGTCTACACCACTTGTTGAAAATATCACTTGATTACGACCTTACTTTAACTTTTTACGACATCTGCTTAGGTTATAATGTTAAAATCATCCTGACTGCTTAATCAATCATATTATTTTTTTTTTGCATATTAAAAGAGCAAAAACCAATATTATAACTTTTTCTTCCCAAAATTAGTCAAGCAGAAAACGTAGAAAAAAACAATTGCCATTCAAAATGGAAACAGGCAAATCATAGAAAAAAATGGAAATTACTTTTCACGTTGTAACTTTCCAAGACCTTAGCATAGGTATATTTATAAAAATTTAAAAAAAGTATATCGGTATATAAATGTATATTAGTATGGAAGGAAATAAAAAATAATGGCAAAAAAAGGGTTGTGTGCAATTCTACAATTAGTTTCAACTCCAAATCCTAAAAAGTTTCAGCTATTTATTCAAATATGTAAGAAATGACAAGTTACAGAAAATAGGGTATTTTCTAAATATATTTGTATGTCGGGTGAGTATGCCTTGCTTTTCAGTACCATTTACACATATATTTATATTCGCTGTCTGTTTTGAGACATGAAACTATGCCTTCTAACTAATGTTAACCTGCTCTTTCAATTTCTGAACATCATTCTGAACAGATTGCTATGAGATTGATAATTAAATACTGTTTCACTTAATTTAATTTGGCGCCGGCTTAGAATATTTTGTAAATATGCTAACTTTATATATTTTCTATATTTTGATTGTTGGTTTTTATATTGCGGTAAACATGTAGGCGATTTTTTGCTAACGTTGTTGACGTGAAACGCACTACAGTAGTATTTGTGATTGAATCAATCAATCAATCAATCAATCAATAAATAAATAAATATTTAACTTCGCGTACTTTCATTCCGACCGCCGCCTGGTTAGCCTAATTGATAAGGTGCCGTGCGGGAGGCTCGGGTTCGATTCCCGGCCGGACCATCACTCAGGGTCTTAAAATAATTGAGGAGAAAGTGCTGCCTTTGCTCTAACATCT
>JAOBAY020006932.1:0-15374 GCA_025331085.2 Zoanthus sociatus | reverse complement strand
CCCTAAACCCTAAACCCTAAACCCTAAACCCTAAACCCTAAACCCTAAACCCTAAACCCTAAACCCTAAACCCTAGACCCTAAACCCTAAACCCTAAACCTGTTTGCGCGGGCTCTCGAGGTCTCTCCTTCCAGTGCCAGGCATGTGGGCAGCAAACGGTGTCCACAGCGCACGAGCAGGCCAGAAACCCTAACCTTAAGATTTCAGAAGACTTGTCCCCCCACTGAGAAAATCCTAGCTACGGCTATAACTATTCCATTATGGATAAGTTACCAGCCTGTGTTGTTAACGCACTAAAAGTACATTTACAACTTTGAATATCAGGCTGCAGATTTTATTGTCAGCTCTATGTAGATTATTAACAGTCATAATGTAAGTACGAGATAAATTTAACACTAAAACTGAAACTGAATGTATAGAGCCTTTTCACCTGACGACATGGCAGCCGTGTTGGTGTTCCTTGAATAAAAGAATCTTGATTCTTTCTTTTGTTTCGGCAACCAACATGATCGCTACGCTTATTGTCTTTTGTGTCTCCTGGGATTGTGTAACTAAGCACTCTCTATTGGGAAAGAGGAGAAAGAGAAGCGAGCGCAAACTTAAGAAATATAAAGTTCGATTCTGCTTTGAGTTCTTTTGCTCGTTAAGTAAAACGTGGTGAGTTCATAAAAAGTACTAAAACGATTGTTGCTAAATCGATAACCTGAATTAGTTTTTTTGTCTATACTACTTAAGTTCAACTTAGCTAAAGCTCCTTTATCAACTACTAGTCCTAGGCCTGTCCCGATTGCGCTGGGCACTTTTTTGGCACTTTTTCGAGTTTGGAGCACTATTTTGCTTTTTCAGCACTCTTGAACACTATATTGACTTTTGAGCAGAATTCGAGCACTTAATTGACTTTTGAGCCAAAATTTAGACATATTTTTTTGCTTTGGAAAATTGTGTCGCATATTTTCGTATCTTAAATGCAATATTTTTGTTATTAAAACCCGAATAATACTATTATCATGAATTATGAATAATTCCATAGAAGAGGTTTTGGTTATATTTGACGGAACGGCCCGTTTGGGAGAAACGTTGGCAATCGTGGTTCATTTCTTCAGGAAGGGATTTTCAAGCCAACTCAGCGCCTCATCCATCTAGCGGTGCTCGCAAAGGTACGTACTTAAGGGAGATGAACTTGCCCAGAGATTGATATTCTGCTTGGCAGTAGAATATAACCTTGGTGCAAGGGTAGTCATTGGTGGTATGCGAGATGGCGCCTCCGTAAATGGAGCCGCCGTGAGAAATGTGAAGTTCTTCTTTGAAGACTATTTTGACGTTGTTTGTTTCTCACACACTAGTACTATGGACAATGTGGGATCTCACTTCGAATTTTATGTTTTGGATTCCTTTGCACGGTTTTGGATAGCCTTGTTTTCCCACAGCTATAATGCAAAGCTGGCATGGAGAGAGAAGGTTGGGCAATCAATCCGTACCCACAGCATTACCAGATGGTGGAGTAAATGGGAGGTCCTTAAGCAAGTCCAGACTTGTTTGCGGATATCGCGCCTTTCCTTCGCCAGCATGAGGAAATATCTCCTGCAAATCGAAGTCATTTGTTGGAAATATTTGATGATCCTGAGAGCCTCCAAAAGCTACGTCGAGAGCTTGCTGCTGCAATCGATGCCGGGGTGCATTTTGTAAACGCAACGTATTACCTGGAAGGTGATGGGCCATTGAGTTTTTTGTGCTACGAACGCCACTCGGCATTTGCACATGCTACTGCAGTCGGCCACTACTCGAACACGGAGGCTGTTGCTCGCGAAATCGCAAATGGCGATGCTGCTCTATTCAATCGTCTTATGCCACAAGCTAAAGCTTGCGCTCGGCCAGGACTGAACTTTTACCAGCAAAAATTTATTGTGAAATGTCACACACCATGAGAGCATTTAAAGCCGCACGTCTTTGTTGCCCTGTACAGGTAGAAGTACTCTGCCAACAGCAGCCACACTAGAGGAGTTAAGGCATTTTCCTTCGCGAACGATGCAACGATCGCAAATTTAGCAAGGGAACTTCCCCAGTATCTGGCTGCCGCGGAGGGTGTAACAGTGACAAGTGGTGGGCTGTTCACAGGCAGACCCTTCCCTTCTGGTCGGAAATAGTCACTCGGCTACTATTGATACAGCCCAGCTCAGCAGCAGCTGAAAGAGTGTTTAGTCTTCTTTCTAGCGCTTTTCACTCCCACCAAGACAGTGCCCCGGCTACAGGATTCTATTGAAGCTTCTGTCATGCTTCGCTACAATAGATCGAAGAGAGACTAATAGGTGGCTGTGATGCTGTATACTTAGAAACGATATGCTTGACTATTGCATTTAAACCTTGTTAAACTGTACGGTCACCTCATAAGTAGTTTGATGGTGTAAACACAGCTAGAAACAAGTAAATATTAAATCTCTTCAATTCTATTTTTATACTATTTTATTTTTATTTTCGAGCACTATGTCTAAATTTGAAGCACTTTTTTTCCCATATTTTGAGCACTTTTTGACAATTTTTCCAATCGGGACAGGCCTAACTAGTCCCATGGAGCCGGCGCTTACCTCCGGTTTCTGTAGTGTTAAGCGGATGAGAGTCTTTGACTCCCCCTGGACGGGACACTAATCCATCGCAGTTTCAAAAGCTAACTCATATGAATTGTTTAATATTTTTTTCTACATGTTTTACTTCTTAAAGAATAAGTTTGACTATGGACACCAATCGTTTTCAATGATTTAGAATAGTTCAAAGATAACAAAGCTTGAGCTGTTGTTATTTGCAAGCAAGACGTTAAGTGACTGCTGTTTCAGACAATTGTGGGCGTAAAAGTGAAAGGTAGAACGAGATCGAAACGGTTTGATGAAGCGGTTACAACAAAATAGAATATCCCGAACACGCTGGTGACTAGAAAATATTATATTGGCCGTTTGCTTGTGGTGACATCAACTGTCTCTGGTTAGATATGGTGAAAAAATATAGACGGTCTATGAAGTTTGATTGCCCGGTATCGATTGTTGATGTTCTGTTTGCTAGTTGTTTGACTGACTTTTCTACAGTGTTCCAAGTGAAACTTTTTATACAACTGTTTCTTTAGAAATACCGACTCAGTTCAGTATGATCACATTTATTGCCTGGTATTAAAGTTACTATATTGCTTTTTTATCTTTTAGATTAAAACTATTATCATTTTTGAACTCAGAATTCAAATAACCGAAAAAAGTTTCCGCACTTAAGTATGCTTTTATTTGGATTTTAAGTTTTGACCGGGCGGTAGGGGACTGGTACCTGTGACGTAGCAGTAGTAAGACATACTTCGCTGTCATAAACTTGTGATTTACAATGCAAAACGTGACAAACAAAGCACTTCAAACTGAATTTCGTAGTTTTTCGTTGTGTTTTAGACCGTAAACAAATGTTTGTTGTGTTGACAGTGTTAATATTCAACGGATAGCCACACAAGCACCTTCCCCTACGTCATTACACCAGGACTTCATAAAGGCATCCATTCTCGGTCAAAAATCGACAACAGTCTCAAAATTAATTAATATCTTATTTGCACATTTTTAGACTCAAAATACATAACAGGAACTATTACTTTTTCAAATTTTACTGTTACTATATAAAGGTTCTACTTTCCTTCTAAAATATATAGAATAGCGATACAGGGACTTTAAGTTGAAATGGAATCAGAAAATGCAGTTATCATACTTCCTGAAAGAAAGACTGTTCTACTAGTTTTTGACTTCTCTTTTGGTAGAGCTTACTTTTTCAAGCAAGAGAGTATTGGCTTTGCGTCGTCATATTTATCACTTCAACTTGCATTTTATTCTATTGATTTTAAGGGGAAGAGAAAGAATGTGAACAAACATGCTGTCTTGATTCGTAGTGATATACATGTAAAATGCTGCTTTGAAAACTAAAATAATGTTTCTCTATATCATACAGAGCAGCTACTTCGCGGCCTAAAGGACAAAGACACAATCGTCAGATGGTCTGCTGCCAAAGGGTAACGTTTATGTATATCAACTGAAGCTTGTCTTAGTTCCAACGTTTTTAACACAATTTTTGAACTACCATGATTGTATAGAGGGTTTGCATTCTTACGCGACTCTTCCAGAATATGTTTGACATATTGATACTCATACAGTATTTCTTTGAATGAACTGCTCTCAATACCCGGTTTTTAGCAGTTGCATGCTGAATATCTTTTCTGCTTGATTAAATGAGATATGCAGAGATAGGGTTCTTGTTAAGAGCCAGTATAACCGATTATTTTTACCAGCTGTTCAAGTAAGTGTTACCGATTGTTTCACTGAAATATTTACCACAATTATGCAACGAATGTTTGTCTGTTCAAAGGTGAAATCCCGAAGTTACCTGCTATTTCTGGTGTTTTACCTTCTATGCAAAAATTAAGCAAGAACCCTACAAAAACAATCCCATTTATTTGCATTTATTGGACTTTGGTTTAGAATTTCAACTTTTATGGTTTTATTTTAGAAAATATCTTATAAAATTAGGTTTATCAGAAAAGTAGCCTCAAAACAACTGATTGGCTTGGCACTCTCTAGAATTTAGTTAGCTTGTTTTCGTAAACTCTCAAAAAGCACATTAGTTCGAGCAACTTTCTTGATTCGGAGCATCAGATTTTATGTTTCCTTGGAAATTATGGTAGTAAAACCAAGTTATGCAAATGAGATCTGTAAACTTTTTGCGTGTCGCAACAAATTCTTAGCAAACCGTGTAAAGACAGCATTGTCTTCAAAGAAATACTGGACAACAGCAGATGTATTGTCAAGAATAAGTGTTCCTATTCACGTGATTATGCAGTCTTTATTGTTCTAGTATCTTCGTTTTAGCAACAGAGTTCGAGGGACGGCTTGGAAAAAGCATTCACTTAGTATCTCGTTAGGAAACATTTATAACAGGAGTTGGGATCTACCTGGGTTGCAGGGATATTTGCCTGTTTAAAAAATAAGTATATAGTTAGGTCCTTGGCTCCTCCTGGAGCATGGGCCATCAACGATTTTCTTTCTCCATGTTGTCCTGTTCTAGGCTAGGCTCCCTAAGGTGTTCCATGTATGGTTCCAGCTCTTCATCTCCGCCTCAGCATCCTGCCTCCAGGTGTTCTTGGGGCGTCCTTATGTATTTCCGCTTACCCTCAGGATTCCATTTTAAAGCTTACCTTGCTATACTGTCTGGATGTTTCCTTAACGTGTGGTCAATCCATTTCCATTTGCGTCGCATGATTTTGTTTGAGTGGCTTCCTGACTTGCTTGTTTCCAGAGATATTTATTTGTTATCCTGTCTGTCCATGATATCTTCAGGATTCACCTGAAACAGTTGTTGACGAACGGTTGAAGCTTGTTAGAATGCTTTGTGTTTCGCCATGTCTCTGAACTATACAACAGGATGCTTTTCACATTGGAATTTAAGATTCTGAGCTTTGTTTTACGTGAGATAACACTCAAATTCCATACTTTCTTCAGCAAATCAAATATGCACGACCTAGTTTAACTGCAGCTGTCTTGTTAGCCTTGTTTGTAATTACCCAGGTTACTATGCGGTTAGCTCAAGTTGTGACGTAATCTGTGGAACACAAGTCGAATTTTTAATATGGCAGAGAGTGACAATAAGAAACGTAAAGCTGCCAAAATACCAAAAGGAAACGTTTAAAGTTTCATCAGTTTTGAAAGATCCGATTGTTAGGGCAAAGGGGTCAAATTTATTCGTAGACACTGGCGCTACTTCAAAGATTCAACATCCAAGTAGTACTTGCTCTTCTTAGCATATTCAACATCCAAGTACCACTTGCTCTTCTTAGCATATTCAACATCCAAGTACCACTTGCTCTTCTTAGCATATTCAACATCCAGGTACCACTTGCTCTTCTTAGCATATTCAACATCCAAGTACCACTTGCTCTTCTTAGCATATTCAACATCCAAGTACCAGTTGCTCTTCTTAGCATATTCAAAGGACAGTTGCTAAAAGCGTAGCAAAATAATCCTGTATGCAACACACGCAAACTATCAATTCAATTTGCTTCTTTGAATAGTTAACTTACCGGTCCAAGTTTCTATTAAAGTATTTTTTGGATTATAGAATTAAACTACTAGGTGGAGTTGTTCAAATGTGGGTTAAATTTAATCCTGGATTAAGCTTAAATTATTGCAGCGATTTGCTTCACTACAGATAAGATTACAGTTCTTATAAAATACTTTTCAGGCTTTTCTATCAAAATACTTGTTAATCACCAATATGCAGATCAACCCGTCTCTCTGGCAGCAAACCCATGAGTTAAGAATTTACTTAGTTTAGCAGTAATTGGCCTTGTAACAACTGACTACTGGGTTTACCAATTTGTGATAGTCATTAAAGTCCATTCATTAGCTTGAAGTAATCATTAGTTTGGGCAAGGTTTTGAAAAAAATAACTTAATACCTAATTTTATCTTTTTGAAGCCAAACATTATGTCCATGACGTAATTTGAACGCACAACCTTCCGAACACCAAGCGATTGCTTTATCGACTGAGCTATATCAAGACTTGGGAGAGAGACGTCAATTGTTACATTCTTAAAGACTTACATTCAAAATTCAGCTGTCTCAAACAATCCGTTGCACGTCTTTATTTAGGTATCCCCATCCTAGCTACCTTTACCCAAAGTGGTTGCCTATTCCTCCTAGCCAGATGCTAAATTGTAATCGCTCAACGGCTCAGATCTTGGCGTGAAAGTCGAATTTGCAAAGGGATAAAAACCAGAGTACCCGGAGAAAATCCCTCAGAGTCAGATTGATATCAACAAATCTCAGTCCACGTGGGGACTCGATCCCGGGTCGTAGAGGTGGGAGATGCGAATGACCACTATGCGAACCTGTCTCCCCTATCGGCAACTTTAAATTTGGTACTTCAGCATTATGACCTTACATAGTAAAACTATAGTCATGTATCTATAGATTTCATTTTTGTTGACGATAGTGTAGGATTTCTTGAGTGTTATCTCTGACACTCTAATTGCAATATATACTTGCTAAAGATCAACATCTTATGTTGTAGCATTGGCCGAATAACAGGGCGTCTTCCCAAAGAATTAGCTGACGAAGTTGTTGGAAGTGTATTAGAACTTTTTTCGACCAGAGAGAGTGACAGTGCTTGGCATGGAGGTAATAGAATGGTGACAAAGTCTTGTGGTTTCCTCTGTGAGGATGATAAAATCAACTAACCAAGTGCTGATTTGCTGAAAAACTTGTATACGCGTTGTGTGCATGATAAACTATGTAATTTAGATACCAGCTAGATTGCCTTTTCTTTAGTCTTAAAATCATAAAAAATAAAATTGATTTATTCATTTCATTTAGAAATATCGATGTGTATATAATAGAATATACGGTAGATTTACAAGGTAATATGCATAAGAATAACTGAAAAATGGTTTAGATAATTGAATTTTATTGCTAATAAATTACCTGCTGATGGATTTTCTCTGAGTAGAGTATGGCCAAAGATTATCATTGTGTGAAATAGTTTGTCAGATATTTAGCCTTAACCATAAGATGGTTTTATCTGGAGCTACAAACATACAATTGAATGGTCGTGAAAGTTTTTCGAGATAAAATTTCAACCAAGGATACTCCGTAGGAGTAGCAGTACTAGTGAGTTATAGCTTAGACTTTCTCATTTCCATAAAATTTCGTGAAACAATTGTTATTGCTTTAAATGATAAAGCTATAATGATAAAGCTAAAATATTTAGACTTCTGTGGGATTAGAACTTTTTGACTGATCTTGCTAGCTGACCATTAAATCCTAACTGGAACAATTATTTAAATAAGACTCAAGAGCTAAGATTGGTTCACTAACTGTGGTATATTCTCAGTCAAGATAATTGCAACAATTTTGTACCTTATAAACAGAAACACTTTCATCGTCCCCCTAAACTAGTGAATGAAAGTATATTAAAAATTGTTTTCTCTTCTTTTATTCACCCCCTAAACTAATGTCAACAATCACAACTCTTTTCAACACAGTTTGTATTAATTATATATTAATTTTTATATGATGTTATAGGTTGCTTAGCACTTGCAGAGCTTGGTCGCAGAGGCTCTCTTCTTCCTCAGCGATTACCAGAAGGTAAAAAGTTTTATTTTTTCTAAGTCCATTATTACCTGATAACTTTATTTCTCTTTTTATGTGTACGAAGTTGTGCCAGTGTACCAGTTTGTACTAATGTACCAAGTAGTACCAATGTACCAGGTGGTATTGATGTACAAAGTAGTACCAATGTACCAGGTGGTATTGATGTACAAAGTAGTACCAATGTACCAGGTGGTATTGATGTACCAAGTAGTACCAATGTACCAGGTGGTATTGATGTAGCAGGTGTTACCAATGTACCAGGTGGTACTGATGTACCAGGTTGTACTCATGTACCAGGTGGTGCTGATGTACCAGGTGGTACCAATGTACCAGGTGGTAGACTGTACTCAGGTTTTAAAATTGATTGTATTTTATTTTATAAACGCTCACTAGATCGTTTTTAAATCAAATGTAAATACTTGGTACAAAAATAAAGCTTGTTGTTGCTGTTGTTGTTAAAGTTGATTCTTCTGAGAGTGTAACCCTTCTACCCGGGACAACTCTGCTTTATCTAAACGTGGCCTTAGTGCTTGTAACAACTTTTAAAAAACTGTAGTAGGCATTATTTTTTAAAGGTGCTGTGCCATGCTTCGAAGTATTGGTTCTATTTCTAGTCAAAACAAAGAATATAAATAAACAGTTACACGTCTAAACCATTTGATTTTGCGATAGATTTTGTCTTTTTGGCAAATAGTGTAAGCCCAAATGTAAAAAGCGTCAAGCCTGAAGAGTTCAGTCTTGTTTTTGTTTTGATAAAAATATCAACATAACAATTATTTAAAAGTCTCTCGTTTGAAGTTTACCGTTGCGCCAAATCGTAAGAACCGTCTGAGGTGTAGCAATGACCACTGAAAGTGTGGACATAAAGCACAAGTCTTACCATTGACGCCACTTTATCTAAAGAGAGAGAAGGTATGCAGCAAATGCAGCATCGGAGTCAAACCATCTACCTTCCATTGCTTCTAAAAGCACACCTGATTTCTGCTGGTTTGGCTAACAAAATAATAGAATTATTGTTTTTTTTTTTAAATTTTATAAAATACGTAATGTTGGCTTTTTAGTATATTCTAGTCTGTAACTTGCTTGAATTTACAAAACGGAAGTCAAAACGACGGTTTAGATGAAAAGTAAACTGGATTGAGCTTTCTGGGCGACCGCTTGTTACTCCTTCACTTCAACTTGATTTGATTAACCCAATACGAAATAAAAGTGAGTAAATTTTGAGTATATTAGAACCCAGTACTTTTAGGCGTAGCACAGCCCCTTTAAAGCTACCATAAATGATTGTGAGCCTGGCTGCTATTATTAGCCTTTATTATTAGGCCCTTTGCAGTTAGTGGTCGCATGACTACACCCACCTTAATTTATTTAGCTATGACAAAATGATGTTCAGAATTGAAAAGAGCAGGTTAGCATTAGAAGGCAAAGTTTCAAATCCTTAGGAAATATCCTATTTTCTGTTGCTTTTCATTTTTTTTTTTACATATTTGAAGTCAATAGCTGAAACGTTGCTGTTTAACTTCTGTCAACAAACCTGCTCTTTTTATTTCTGTATACCGGCATTTGTTCGTAGCTGATTGATCTAAAGTAGCTGTGGTCACGTGACCCCCACCTGCAAAAAGCCAGTTTATCCCACCTATTATGGTAAGATACAATCACATTACAAACCTTGTTTATTTATGAAATAGAAATAATGAAATAAAAATTATTTTTTTAACGTCATTACGTTCCAGTTGTCCCAGTGGTGTTAAAAGCTCTCGCTTATGACGAAAGACGAGGCTCCTATAGTGTAGGTCAGTATATACAGTTTTGATAAAGGAAAAAATTACTACATACTTAAAATTAGCTCTTTCCATTTTATCTCAGGACTTTACTCGACTAGTTATTCATACGTTTGAGTTGTCTGGAACAAGCCTCTGAGAGTCATCGTGTGGCTAAAGTGACTCCGTGTCAAATCGAGATCTGGCCAACATTCATACCTCAGTCTGTAAATCTGATGATAACTGATAATGGGTTAATGAAATCAAAAATTGATCTTTCGCAGGAAGCCATGTCCGAGATGCCGCATGTTATGTGTGTTGGGCATTTGCAAGAGCTTATGACCCCAAAGATATCAACCCTTATGTCGAGGACATTGCTAGGTATGTCTCTGGCGTTGTGACATTTTATACGACGAAGACTAGGATAAACTCTACTGAAAAACTACAAAATGTAGAAGAAACGGCGTATATAGATTCTTTTGTTGAAATGAGAATTCCATTGTGGAGTTTTGTTCTCAAGAGCAGATTTATCAAGATAGTGAGTTTTAAGAAAAAAAAATAGGGAAAATGTCCACTGATTCTTCATCTAACATGTTAGATTACAAAGAATAGGCCGTTTTGCATGAATGTGTCAAATACTACAACTACCAGGTAATTGCTGTACTATTCTCGAGAGGGAATAGACCTTTTTTCATAAATGGCTGCGTTTTTAATATTCTTTTGTCTACATTCAAATTAGCCTTACTGGCCTCGTTTAGGGTAACATATTCTTTTGAAAGTTTAACTCAAGAACGAGGCTAGTAAGGCTAATTTGAATGAAGACAAAACAATATTAAAATCACCGCCATTTACGAAAAAGGTCTATTCCCTCTCGAAAAGTTTGGATAAGAAACAAAGTTCGTACAGCATTCTGGTAGTAGTAAAATGACGTCATTATGCAAATGTACTATTAACTAAAACCGAGCCATAAACAATTTTATAGAGTACTAAAGTAGGTAGGTATTTACTGAGGGACTGATTGATGAAGTAATTGATTGACAGGCTGGTTGATTGATTGATTGATTGATTGATTGATTGATTGACTAATTGATTGATTGGTTTATTTATTGGCAAACTCAGATTGATTGACGGAATAAATGATTGATGGATGAAGCCAAGGTTTCAGTTAATATTTAGGGGTATGGATAAAATATTTAAGTGGTGGCTAAAAAAGGTGCCATTATAGAAAGTCCCGGCAATTTTAACTGAAATGCAGTCGAAAGTTTATTTTTAAGATTGAATATTGCGGAATACGGCAATCTTTAATAGTTGTCGGGATAGAGTGATGCGTTGAGAGAATGATACACATCGTTATGCTTCTATTAAACCTTAAAGGTCCAACGAATATGTTAAATATTACTTTTAAGTTTGTAAATTGCATGCATTTTGACTTTATCTGACTTCCAGCTATGGCGAATATTCCTGAACAGTTGGGAGAACCGGCGAAATACGCCGTTCGCTGGCTCTTATTCGAAACTCTGATTTTAAAGCTACTTGAACTTAATAAAATCATTGGTTTGTCGGTTAACTGTTAGCATATATGATTATTTTAGCTGACATTTTTTAACTACGAAAAAGTTGGGTTAATTGGAAGTCTGATTAAGTGGTAAGTATATTCCACAGCAACGTTATTTTTCCATCATTGGCTGTTTTTATGCTAGGGACGTTGAAAACGTCTGGACGACTTTAACGTCTTAGACGTTAAAGTCGTCTGTTAAGTGCGTTTTCTAGACGCTCTTAAATAAAGACGATAAATTTGTCAGACGTTGAATGCGTCTGTCTTATTTTCCGTTTTTATACTACACGTTAAAGTCGTCTGAATGACGACTTTAACGTCTCAGACGACCATAACCTCTCTAGCATAAAAACGGCCATTTTCTCCGTTTCTGAGTTTGATTTGATTTGTTTCTCATTTCAGTGCTCTTCTGATATGTGTAGTTTTCGATCGTGAGGTCAATTGCAGGAGAGCAGCGTCGGTAAGTAAAATATCGTCTAAATGAAAAAATGGCAATGCTTTTCATTTGTACTTTGACAGAAACCATCATATTTAATGCGTTGAAATTTTGCCTTTAGATAAACGCTGCAGTTACAAACAAAATAATACCTTCGTTTTGTTTTCTCTTTATACATCTAAACAAAAATTACAGCTTTATACATTTTTACGGAATGTTTAAATGGCATACTCTTATAAATTACAAGTATCTGGTTAGGCAGGCTCCATGCACTCCTTCTATATAGCAAAACAATTACAATGCAGAAGTTAATAAACTTGCCAGCTATAACTGTGATTTTTACAAACAGTATTATTCCACTAAAACTGTTTTGACTATCAAGTTGAGTAACAATCGTAATCCTTCAAACCATTCTGAAGAATTTATCGGTTTAGAGAACTAATAAGCTGCTGTTTTCTTCTATGTTAAAATATTAAAATCCACCGGTTGCTGTTAGTTTCAGAAGGGTTGGGAAACCTTAGGAAGGTCTAATCGTTTTAAGGGCAGAATGCAGCTGAAAGGTTACACATCGATGCCACGTTGAGTGCAACAAACATGTGGTATCAAGTAATGGAAAAGTGCAATGCTTGTGGGATGTGGCTATAAAGATGAACTCAAGTGTAGATAGCAACTTGGCAACTTGAAGCCACAATATTGGGCGCTATGGACACAGTAGTAGCGGGCTTTAAAAATAGTGAGCCTGATTACTAGCAGCCATGGACATCTGTTTCGACCTTTTTAGGTCTCATCACCATAGCATAGCCAGCAAACAGCTGTCCATGGCTACCATCCACTAGCATGTGGTATGAAGCATCAAGCCGACGAAGATTATAACACCCGTATAAAAACGAGCCACAAATGATGAGTTTTTTTGCTACTCGCACACTTTTAAATTGTGCCCGTCTTCTAGGCATATGTTTTTTTTTTCAAAATCGTGTCCAGCTGCCGGTTTATAGTTTTATCAAATTTGAGCCCAACTGCCGGGCATATAGTCATTTCCTCTTCTTTCGATGTCGTTATAGCTATGGTGTAATGCCAATGGCAGTGGTATTTTTTTCTTACAGGCTGCGTTCCAGGAAAACGTCGGGAGACAGGTAACAATCCAACTGAATTTCCTGTTTTAATTTTAGTTCATTGCTATTTTAGTTAAAACAGTACAATCAAATGCATTAACTTTTTTTTTGAGAAAACTATCGTCTTTGAAAGATTCTGTACTAAAAAACAACATTCGAGATCAAATATTAATGCTTTTCATTATGGAAACTGGTGTTAAAACGGACTCCAATAGACTTTTTCACGGTGTAAATATTTTTTTCTCTACATACAAATTTGCCCGTCAAGCAACGTTCACGAGCTTTAAAATCAAAAGAATATGTTACCTAAAACAAGGTTTAAAAGGTAAATTTGAATGCAAGCAAAAGAATATTTAAACAGTGAAGAGATCTATTCGGGAAAGGAGACAGCTATTTACCATTTTTTGTGCAAATCTACAAACATGTCATGTTAAGTTTTATCAGTTTTTTGAACTTCTGTAATTAAGAAATATATTTTTGAAGGAATCTTAACATTAAAAGACAATTCTTTGAACTGTATCTTTTATATTTATGTTGTAATTTCAAGGGTTTTTTTTCACGCGCCATGTGTGCTGTTGTTTGTAGTTTGAGATGAATGACGAGTTTATTGCTTCTTTTGCAATGCGACAAGTCGAGCGCTTGATTTCAGATCACTTGGTAGGACACTTTAGGGCCCGATTTTAATGTCTGGACGTACTTGGTATTAACACGCATAAGTTAGCCCAATGTTTTCCATTCCGTTGTAAATGGTGCTAGCAAACTAATTGAATCATATGACGTTTTGAATTCAGGGCACATTTCCACATGGTATTGATATCCTTACAACTGCAGACTATTACGCCGTCGGTAACAGGACAAACACTTACCTTAACATCAGGTATAATCTTTAGTGTGTTTTTCTGCCGCTAACCTGTGAATGAACAGAATAGACGTAAAGAATTAAGAAATAAAACGTGTTCTCCGTGCCTTCATAGCCTGTTGAAAACCGAGATGAACGTTTAGAAGAATTCAGGAGCAGATCAGTGAAACCCGAGACGTAGTCGAGAGTTTTTACCTGCTCAAGAATTTTCACAAACTTTACCTAGGTTTTCACCAGGCTATGAAGGCACGGAGAACATGTTTTATTTCTTTTACAAAATTATTGTTTTTCTCCTTAACAAGGAAAGAGACGATATAGAAGCCGGTATACATACTTTAATATCACATGAACTATAAATTCTCACAGCTTGGAGACAGCCAATCATAATGCTCATGTCATTTTCGTGCTTCATAACCCAATGAAATCACACTTAATTTTTGTAGATTAATCAGAACGCTCGTACTATGCAAATTAGTATATGTAATATGGAATTGATTTGTACGAGTGTGTTTTAAAATGAATCAAAATTGCGTGTGCCCGTTTAGGTTACTTGTTAATCATATACATGAAAAAAATATACAAAAATGTCGGTGAAAATGCAAAACATGGCAGTGACAACGTGACAATTCATGCCTCCATCGTTGCCATAGAAACTTTTAGATTTGCTTATAAATTAGCTTTAAGATTGTAGTTGCACAAAATTACAAATTTCTGCTCGGAATTACAAAATTATTGCACTTCTCTTGACCGATCAGAATCAAGTAAATTTTTCATGTTTATGAGGAAACGAAAAACAAAATTTCATAACGTGGTTTTAATTTAAGGGAAATGGGTATTTTTGTGTCTATTCACACTGCCGCTTATTCTAAGTTGTTCAACAGTTTAGTCTCAGTCAGTTTGTCTGCTGAATATTGAAATGAAGGCAAAGATGTTATATCTAAACTTTTTATTTTAGTGTTTATATAGCCCAGTTTGAAGAGTACACAATACCGCTGATAGACAACTTGGTAGACGTTCGACTACAACATTGGGACAGGTATAGGAGCAAAATGAGTTTGCACATAGATATTTAACCAAACGTAGCTAGAATGCTGCTGAAAAAATATAGTAGAACAGTAACTGTTCGTCAGCTGGATACCTAAATTGAAACGCTATCGCCAAGAAACAGGCCATTCATATGGTCTTAACAGCAATTAAATATAGCTGACCATACGTAATTAAAATAAAAAAGCTGTGCACTAATGCGATCTTTTCAAAAGGATAATCAAGAAATATTAGTCGCTGACAACTGTCGTGATCCTGGCGACCGTTTTAGGGTGCGTTCCTTTGGGAGGATCTGGATCAGGATTTCTGATCTGTAGCGTTCCTTTCAACAGAATCCATTATCAGATCCGTGATCCAACGAATCCACTCTGGACAAGGATTCATCAGATCACTGATCTGACTGATCTGCCAATGGATCATTAGATCAATGATCCGTCGCGTTCCTTTGGATA
>JAOBAY020006869.1:0-15375 GCA_025331085.2 Zoanthus sociatus | reverse complement strand
ACTCGAAATATTTTTTATGTCTGCTTTACATCCAATAGGTCCCCAGTTCAATCCCTGCAGTTTGCCTAGATTCGAATATTTGTGTGATCTTCTTTTCCGCCTAAGCCAACTCATCTTTCCATCCTTCCGGGGTAGGTAAATGAGTACCAGCGTCTGCTGCATGGGAGCTAACCTGCGATGGATTAGTGTCCCGTCACGGGGGAGTCAAAGACTCTCATCCGCTTATTACTACAGAAACCGGAGATAAGTGCCGGCTCCATGGACCATCTGGCTAGTAAAGGATTTAGCTCTATTTTGTCATTAAAAATTAGTTAAACTTGAATTCCGAAACGGTGTCGGAGATTTTTGAGAGCAATACAACATTAACTTTTTAGAGGCTGATTCAAGAAATGGAAATGCTTAATTTTGTAATTGTAGAAAACAAACCCCGAAATGTAATTTCCAAATTTCCTAACGTTTTGGAATTCATTATAGATAAATATTGATTGAACTGCATGATTGAATTGAAACTTTTAATATAACGCTACATAAGATATTCCGGTTAATTCTCCTATAGTTTAGTGAGGTAGCGCGCTTTTTTTTGCATGAGTTTAATTCTTTTGTGGACAACCGAGTCATTTTGGGAGTAAATTTACACCGCTAACTACCAAACTAGGTGACAAAATCAGTTTCGAAACAATACGTTGAGACTCACGCGTTCAACTGAGGGGCTCACTCTTCGCAATATGGCGCAGGGTGAAATGTCTGCCCTTTTGCTTATTGGTTTGCGCGCACCGGCCTAAATCGTTCCTCTCGAATGCCAAATAAACGTTTTCCCCTGCTTGTTTCAGTCTTGTTCCAACCCTATGCTTATTAGGACCCCCGCTTATTAATCTTTGTCAAGTGCTAAGTCAATCACTTTTAGCAAAATCCAACATTTTGAGTTGAGCAAGGCAAAGTGTTGATCATTCTTTCATTCCTTTAAACAGTCATTTATAAAGCATTTACAAGTATTTATGCATTTAAAAAGCATAAACAACATTTTCTTTTGGAGCCT
Organism: Zoanthus sociatus; assembly: GCA_025331085.2. Classification (NCBI taxonomy): domain Eukaryota; kingdom Metazoa; phylum Cnidaria; class Anthozoa; order Zoantharia; family Zoanthidae; genus Zoanthus; species Zoanthus sociatus. The sequence goes on along the minus strand of JAOBAY020006869.1, from coordinate 14,339 downwards.
ACTTATATTGACAATCAAGAGGGCCATTATGAAAACTACTGGGTGACCAGTAATCAATGTACTTCGCCCTCGTTAAATAAACTTCTATCTATCTTTGAGCAAGGCAAAGTGTTCAAAGTGTTGTTGTTCAAGGTTTCGCATCAGTACTTTAATTTTCAAGCTTAGCTACAGCTTAAGAGAAAATAAGCTATTCAAAGTACAAAAAAGATATCAACTTTCAAAAGTTTTTCTGTTATTTTATTCACATGTATTTTCTGAAAGCCAAGAAACTCGGTAACTTTGCTTCATTCTTAATTCCCGATTCTCACTTTCATTCTCTTGCGCCATCATCGGTTTATTCAATCGGCGACTGAAGCTGGCCAGAAAGTTTTGCTCTCATTCTTATCTGGTTATCATATGCAGTAAAATGTATTTCTTCTTTCTTTCTTTCTTAAGCGTTTCTTGAAAGTATTTTCCAATCATTCTAATTTAGAATACACAACAAAATGTTTACCGTTTCTTACTTGCCTTCAATTTTAAAACAAATGTATGAAATTTCGAATGAACATAAACTTGCGCTATCGGTTGGGAAAGCATTTACCAAAACCGATTTGCAGTTAACAGTTGTTTATGTGTAACTGTAAATACCTCTCATGGTTGTCGCTGTTCTCAGCTGGTTGTATTTCCCGCTTTCCACTTAGTGCGCGGCAATATTATGGTCTTTGGCGATTGAAAAACTATGGTTTATTCAGCCGCCATCCCTTCATTTCTTTTCATCCTTTTTCACAGAACAACGCGGGGTGGACTTCCTTAGAGCAAAGGGCTATGACGTAACACGTTATTTATTCAATCACATGCTTTACCTACTCAGGGCAGCAGATTTAGACGGCTGTTCGATGCTCGGCAAATTCTACCTGGTGGTCAACCGGCTTTGGAGTTTGGAGATGTTATTCAATCTTCGTTTTCTATAAATGAATCCAAATTCCTTTATCAAATAAAGAATCTCAAGCCGTGTATTACACTGTAATAAAACAATCCGGACATTTAAGATCACCTAAACGACGGACAGAAAGATCTCAATCTTCGCAATTTTTTAGCTAAAGGAATACTTTCTTCTAATAAAGAACCTGGCACTTTTCGTTGTTCTCACAAACGATGTCTAACTTGCCCTTTGTCGCTTCACGTACCTCTGTTACGGGCCCTAAGTCTACTCTTAATATCACAGATCATTTCGATTGCACAACATCAAAAATTATTTATTGCATTCAATGCTCTCATGGCAACCAATTGATTACTCGGGCTACCTGTGGTAGGACGCGTTTAGGTTTACCTCAGAGTTTACCTTCTCGTCAATCTATCTGTCACGTCGCGTTTGGGAAATTACCCAGAAGTCCTTGCGTATAGCTTTGATGATAAGCCTACGCACAAGGTTTTCGAACGAAGCTTTGTACACACCGAGAAGAGTTTCAGCGCCAGTTCTTAGACTTTGCACAGCCTTACTATCGTTTTCGTGTTTATGTCTTGCTCGTTGGCTCTTAGCAAAAGCTACTACTACTACTAGTTATAAAAAAATTAAAGACGGGAAAAGTTTTAAAATTTCTTTTATTTCATTTTATGTCAATCCTATACAAGATGTTTTCCGAGCTCTGTTTACCAGATGTATATTTATCATTTTTTATTTTTTCCTCCACTGAAACACAAGCAACCCAGTATACAAGGATATGGGAGATCTTTGCCTTTGCCAAAGAGAGCATCTTGGTGTTGTTTTTAGACATTAAATAACTGTTTGCATTTCTGAGTTCCAAAGTAATCTTTTTATGGCACATTAAGTAGCCCCAGTAAACGCCTGTAGGCGTCTAATTTTCTTCTTGTTCTTACCATCATATACTTAAACACGTTCTTTTTTTTTTAATTTGGAACACACCAAGATATGAACTACTGACTTTTGGATTTGTTTGAATTTGTAGTCCTACTTCATCTCCACTTGACCACGCAAGCAACCGTTACCAGTTTTTCTAGGTATCACAAGTTATTGGTCTGAGACAGATATGAGAAGAATAAACTGGTTTGAAAACAAAACTAGTTTGAAAAAAAAAACAAGCTGCTTTGAAAAAAGCAAACTGGTCCAATGTATACGTGGAAAAAATCAAACCAATCAATGTTTGAAAAACATTAACTGGTTTAAAAAAAATCTAAACCAAAAGAAATTTGAACCACAACATATATTCTTATATAGGAGATGAGATATTTAAGGCATTGGTGAGCAGGAAACTCAAAACTTGAGAAATAAAAAGCGCTTAGGGTGAGTTATTTGAGCTATTGCTGGTTGACGATAAGGAACCAAGGTAAAGATAAGTAATATTTTTGTTGAATAAGGTTTGACAGTTCATATTCTATTTAACTCTCATACCTAGGTACTCCCATTACTAACCTCAGGTGCTAGGTACTCTGGTGTTCCACAGAATGTTTTCGTGGTTGCGCCATAAGATATCTCTTCCTTACATAAACCAAAGTCTGTGATCTTAATATGACCTTCTGAATCCAACAGCAGATTTTCAAGCTAACAGAATTTAATTACAATTAGATTTAGGAAAATGGAAATAGTAATTGGATAACAAAGTTAGATTGCCGTTATATTATGCAAATTTTCTCTTTGCTCTTCTCACTGAATAATATGGATCAAGAGCTACACAACTATGGTTGATTATACAACGTTTTAAGTGAGATAACAAATTTGACAATGGTCAAGTTAGCTTGATGGAAACCCACATTTTTGGATTTAATAAAATAAAATTCAATTTATTAATATGGCAATCAATAGGAAACAGTTTTTGACAGAATAATAAAATCGCTACGTTCAAGGCTTAAATGAAACAGCATTTACTGGTAACAACCTAAGTCTTCAAGAGCTCGCTCTATAGCTATAAGTGGGTAGACTGCCTGTCCATTGTTAAGATAGCAATAGGATCAAAATTAAAATTTAAGATTTTAGCTAAAAACAAACGATCTATACACAGGAACAACAAATGATCAAAAACTAGTCACCTACCTTGAGATCACGATACACGATTTTGTTGTCATGGAGATATTTTATGGCCAAAACAATTTCGGATCCATAAAATCTAGAACGTTCCTCTGAAAAGACGCGTTCTCTTGACAGATGAAAAAACAACTGTAATGACAGAAAGAAAGAGAATAGTACGTTAATTAGTGAAACTGCCCCAAAAGGAAAATTTTCAGTTGTGATAAAAAATGCCAATCTTCAGGTTTTAATTCGTTATCAACTAATTAACACCAAAGTAAACACAAAATAAGTAGATTCAGAGTTGTCTTTAAATCTGTAAATCGACTAATATTTAAAAAAAACTACAAAAATAACATATTCTTTGGCGCAAGGAAACAAGCGGAAATTTTAGTGTTCACAACCTACCACTGAACTAGGTACTTATATAGCAAACTTATGCCTCTACATATTTAACAAAATGGAGTCGAAGCAAAACACGTTAAGTAGTTTTCAGAAAAGAAGCAACGATTTATCAAAGAAACCAAAATTGTGTTCATCATACAAACTGATTTGCTGAAAAATAATTATATTTTAACTGCGTACTAATCAATTTCAACTTCACATCAAGACACACCGTCAACCGAGCAACCACTGAATCTACTAGAAATTGTTTAATAGTGAACCTCCAGTTTCGGTGGTCAAAACATTCAATTGTTTGCTGGAGAATCGATTGATAAATGAGTATCTGTACGTCTTTTCAAGTCTCAAAACATCAAACTTGCAGTCTGCCAATCTGTTGGCGGTATGTGTATTCATGCTGCTGGTTCAAAGCAAAATAAAGTGACGAATGAACTTTGCCGGTACAAAAACAACTGCCATGAACTTCTGAATTTTTTTTCAGTAAAGTTTACTTGTTTTTGTTATTTTAAAAACAACCTGAGCTTAGAACCATTTGGTCTCGGTCTTAGCGGACAAAAACTTTGTAACACATTACAACTGTTTACTATCCAATACTATGAAAACGTTTTCGGTGCGAAGAGCTTGAGCCATAAGAAATGAAAACTCGTGTCCGTAACTTACGATTAGGATTGAGCAAGTGAGGTATGTATTAGTATTATTGCACTGCTGCAAAACCTTGGAACTAACTATTCAGAATTTAATGACACTGGACAATGTGTGGGGTTCACTTAAACTTGCTTTTGAACCGGTTTTGAATGAAGGCTAATCTGGAATAGCTTGTAAGTTGAGAATGTTTTAAGGCGGCTCTTCGCGTAAAAGGAAAAAGGTTTCATATTCATCAAACTTAGTCCATCGACGCCTACCGAGGCCATTGAAGCTGAAGCAAAACAGTCTCATCATTGCTTCAACAATTAATTTGTCCTTCTCAACGCACTCATTTTTCGTGACGTGCTGGAGAAATGGCATTGTTACTGGGAGATTTGTATCTCTTCAACCGGGAAAATCATTTGTTTTCGGGCGGCGTTTACTAGGAGTCAGTTCAGATGTGCAATATATTTTTATGTAAACTGATACTGGTTCGGAGTGGCAGATGTTATGGAATTTTGAATTGGATATTTTGAACTTTAAGTTTTTGTCTGATTCCGTCTTTGAGTTTGATGCTCTGGACCATCCATCACGGATCATACTGCAGAGGAATCGATTGTATAAAACTATATCAAGAGATGGTCATATTGAGTTTTTGAGATCATCCAGTTTTGACATGAAAAAGTGCGCCGGCTTCTCACTTCTGCGTTCAAAACCAGCATTCTCAGGAGATACAAGGATGCGGTTCATAGCGGAGAATATGAGGGAAAGGTTTAATAAATGACGACACTTATCCATGTCGTTCCAAATGGAGAATAACTATCAGGAATCAAAAGTTCAGCCAAATATGCTAGTATGAGGACATTAAAAGATGATTGTTTTCTTGGACCCACCTCTCCACCATGGACATACTCCATTACAAACACCAGTCTGTCCTTTGTTTGAAATGAACACTTCAGTTCCTGCAGTAATAAGTGAAGTTCATTACCATAAACTGCACCTTACTAATATCTACATAATGTAGATCAACTAGTTAGGTTAGCTTCAAATTTATTCTTTGGCCACACGAAACACTAGTACATAAGTAAACTGGCCAGAAAGAGAGAGAAAAAATCAGACAATCACAAAAACCATGTTATTCTTGGACTCTGGAGTTTCTATTACAGTACATTTTGAAGTGAACTGTTCTTTTTGTCCACAGATCCAAAACCAACAAATTCTGCGAATTCCTGATCTCAGTCAGAGGATAAATGTAAATGTGTATCCGGTTTACACGAGCAGAAAGATCAACATCAGAGTGAAAGAAGACAAACCCCTATCCCCATCCCCAACCCCTCGTGAATCAGCAGTGCGTTGTGTATTCAAGTGTAACTGTAGGATGCAGATTAGTTCGGATATACTGACATCAAGTGCCACGTGCCCCAACGTATCAAGCAACATGAGATATCTGAAGTAAGTAACATGAAATTGCACCAAAAACCATCATCGAACATTTCTGCAAACTAAAGAAACGCCACATTAAACTGGAATGTCTAACTTTGGAGATGCTTTTTGTAAAATAATTAAAACACCGCTCAATCACAATTTCACTCTGTGGTCAGATCATGCGTGACCCTCTCGGACCTCTGGTACCCAGGGTAATCATGCGTCTATTTGTAAACAGAAGTCTCTAACACTTAAATACGTGATAGTTTTTTATATACATAGATATCAGCGTTTTACCGTAAAATACGCCACTCGTAGATTTCATATGAAACTACATCCGGGATACGAGTGACATATTTTCCATATCATCACTAGTGAAGATATCGCTGACGTCATTCCTTTGTTTTTCCCGTCTTTTTCGTCTAGTTTTTTTCTATTTTCGAAACACTCATATCTATGTATTAAAAAGAAAATTAGACGTTGGCTTGAACATATGAAGTTTATCTTCACCTGGAAAGAAATTTCACTCGTTCGCTGCGCTCACTTGTGAAATATTTTTTTCCATTCGAAGATAAACTTCATATGTTCCCGTCACCGTGTAATATCCTCTATGTATTATATTGTATTGTATTGTATTGTATTGTATTGTATTGTATTGTAATGAATTGTATTACGATCAATTAATTGTTCCAATGTATACCGGCGGAATTGTTGTCCTATGAGAACGGACATTGACTAAAGTTTATGAATGTACCACTTCAAATTTCTAGAAGCTGCTGATTTTTTAAAATGACTGTAGATCCATTTTAGCCTCGTTTTGTTGTTAGTTGTTCAAGAATACTAGCGAGAGATGACGAAATTAAAAGTTACGCCTCCAACAATATACACAATTCAGTGTAACAGCTAGCGTAAAGCAACATTGGCATTCAGGAATATTTAACTTTATATCGAGGCTAAGACTGTAAAGGTTGAATCCTTTGTTATTGTAGTCAGCGGTAATGGAAAATTGGAAAATGGTCGATCGAACAAACTCAATACAGCATGCAAGTGTCAGCGGCATAGCTCTGAACCAGTTTCCTGACCGTGACATGATTCTGCGAAACAACCATGTGTGGCAGCCATTTTGGCGTACTATAACTTCTCACGATTTTCTGCCTAGCGGCCACGTAACACCCAAGGCATAGCACGAAGTTAGAACTACGCTATCCCTATTAGATAGTTTGATTTTTGCCCAATTCTTGCCATTCAATTTTCGTACTAACAGCACGTGCAGTTTTTAACTTAACTAATAGTAATTCATATTTACAAGAATGATAAGAAAAATCACAATTACTATAAGTTTGTTTTTTTATTTATTTGTGCTACGAAATTTTGTAAGAATTTGTTTTTCGACAAAAAAGCGTGAATCGGAAAATTAGCAGCGGAAGAGGATGCGATGTTGAAAAAGATTATCACTGTAAGTAAATCTTTATAGCACTAGGCTCATTGACTTAAAGACGCTGCATGAAATCTAATTGTTTTTAATCGCACCACCTGCTTAGCCGATAAAATAATATATAGATGGAAAAAAACAGAATCTGGTTCGATACCTGAGACAGAGTTACAAAAAGTTTACAATCAATAATGCGAAAATCTAATTTGAACTAAAAGGAAAAGACAAGACTTCGAAGTGTGGTCAATCTTTTGCAGGAATCGATGCAAAGTATGTCGACGAAAAACATGCAAGGAAGTGCTTTTAAACTGCTTCTTCTGTTTTGTATCAGTGTAATGTCCATAATAGCAAATGGTTCCTTCAGGTAAATGTTGTCATTTAGTTAGTATTGGTTTCTTTTGTAATACGTTTTAAGGTTGCCGATACTAGAATATAATCATTTTCTACATGTTAAGGTTATTGCATGGTTCTGTTTGATTAACATTTTGTCAAATAATTTAAAACAATTTGCATTATTATGTTTACTTCGCCGACGGATTTATAGCATTCTTTGCAGCATAGTTTTATATAGATAAAGCTGGTTTGTGAAACTCAAAAAAAAAAAAAGCTGTATGGTCGGCGCAAAACATAAAAAAGGGTAAAATCTGAACCCTTTTGTTGATTTAATTTACCTCTAAGGAAAGCACGTTTGTCCTCAAAATAATTACTTGAAAACTCTGTGGCAGTTAATAGAAGCTTCTGTTGATTATGTATATTTGCAACTAATCCATTTAAAAGAATGGTTTTATTATGTTCAAAACATATTATGTTTTGTTTTGTTTTTATTTTTTTAGTTCAGAGGATGAGCAAATAAAGCAGTCGATGGCCGAAGCACTTAACCTTTCAATTGCTATCAATAAAATACTTAAAAACTACGACAAAAAACTCCGTCCCAATGCAGGAGGTAAGATAAAACTATCACGGCACGAGAATTTATTTTTTTTTCTCTGCTTCTCAGGATGACAGTTAACGACAATATTGTGTTAAAACATGCGAAACATTTTTTTGAAATTAAACTTTAAACAAGGTTTTAGATTTATGAAAGAAATTTATTTATTCAAAATGACTCCATCTGTTATCAATTCTAGACGACATAGGTTAAAACTAGATAAATAGCGATTTGTGAAATGTTTATGATAAAACTTTTGATATCTGCGTGCTGCGTTTTGTTTACATCAACCAAACATTTTGCGGCTTTTACCTCATCTTACAAATATTTAACAAGACACAAAGTCCGTTTTTTTTTCAGAGTCTTTTCGCAACAGCTAAATGTCTTCGGGGGTTTTCAAGTTGATTTGCAGTAACATACCAAAGGGATTTCATAAGATATGATTCTATATTTCAAATAAGTGTCTGCGTATTTTTTACGTAATATAATGTTAACAGTTTGTGAAAAAACGTTGTAGTCAACAGAAGGTTTTCGGTCATTAATTATTAACAATGTTTTAAAGTGAAATAGTTTTCTCATTTTTCAAGAATCAGTAATATTCAACGTTCGATAATTGCTTAATTTTTATTTTTTTTCAGGAAAACCTGTTCTTGTTAAAGTTGAGTTTAAAGTCATTTCTTTCGGTGAAATTAAAGAAGTCAGCATGGTAAGTTTCGAAGCGTGTATTGTTATGAACCAAGCCTTAGAGTAAGAAGAAAGGCAAGTAAAAGGGGAACCTCTTATGCGGCATTTATCAAACTGATGTAACGTGATAGAGGAAGTTAGGTATGAAGGTCGAGTAGATGAAGAGCGTTTAAAAATTCTTGAATTTGATCTTTTATTCATTCTTTCTCCGCGCAATTTCGATTTTCGTGGGCTTTGTTAATACTGAAGACAATGAAAAGCCCTGTTCGGTTTCCACTGAGATCAAGTAAAAGTTTGCACTACTGCTTATTCGGCAGTATTAGAGACTTTCATTTAAATTTAGATACAAATACAGCCACAAAAGCTTGCACTTGTCGACTCATAGACAATAATGCTGGCAGCAAACTTTACTTAATAATAGTTTGACAAGCTTCTTAGAAATTAAAACTCAAATTTGTAACTTGTTTTAAGAAATAAAACTCAAAACAAAGAAACCCACATTCTCCCATCGACAGACCCACTCCCTGGACTTAACAATGTCAATGACGATCACCTATGATAAAACTAGTTCATTCGAGTTTTACGAGAAACCAGACAAGAAACCACTATTCATACGCCGCCAATTAGTTCTAACCATGAGTAGCAAGATGAACATCCAAAATGAACGCAACAGAACACAAGAGATGCCCCTCAACCACAGCATCGCAACGCAGCAAAACATTTGAAAACGTTTTGCACCTAAAGGGCTTCAATGACAATGACATAAACAGATTGTCAAGGAAATTAAATAACCACAACAAACCTGTGTTTTAAGCTTTTCGTTATCTCAGAAAAAATTAACCGGAAAATCTCCAAGATTTTCCAAAATGAGAATCTTAAAATCAGAATAACATATCAATCTTGTAGTTTGAGACACGCCCTCGACATTCAAATAAATCAAAAGGCTAAACCACAGTGTAAAAGAAAACAAGGGCCCTACCTCCCATACAGGAACGATTTTTTTCGCCGGTGTTTCACATTTATGCAATACCTTGATTGTTTCTATTTAAGGAAGTGCCACAAGCGCAACTAATTTATAAAATTTGATATACTAATTGTAATAATTTTTCATTGGCAGCACCAATAAGAATACGATTAAGAATGAAAATGAGAATAAGAATGAAAATGAGAATAAGAATGAGAATGAGAATGAAAATGAGAATAAGAATGAGAATGTGAATGAAAATAAGAATATAAATGACTTTATTAAGATGTAGGAACACCCTCTTTACCACTCAGGTGGTAAATTTTATGCAAAACATTTATCCAACTTTGTTCAAAATTTTATCCAATTTTATTCAAATTTTTAATTTCATCCAATTTTAACTTTTAATAAAATCCAATTTTAACTTTACTCCAATTTTTTGATTTTATCCAGATTTATCCATGGCCACCCTTTAACCATTACCTTTACCCAAAATCACTACCACTTCCGCCAAAATTATCATTATATACTCCAAACCGTTACCATCACCATCAAAATTAATTTCACATCATTACATCCACCATCATCTTCGACTAGCATTACAACTCTCGAAATCATTGGTGGACGGAGACCTTTCGTATGACAGATAAACACACATAAATACAGATATGTTTCCGAGCGCCTATGGTTTAACGTCCTTATCGGATAAGACGCGAAAGTCTCACCATTTGTAGATGTTTGAGTAAACGCAGCACCTTTTCCTCAATTATTTTAAATCGAGCCCGAGCCTCCCGCACGATAGACTGGCACCTTACCAACTCGGCTAACCAGACGGCCATTTCAAAAAACATTATGAAAACGATAATTCTTCCAGTTCATAAACATCTCATTACGTGCCACAAAAAGCAAATAGTTCCAACATGATCCTATTAATAGACGCCTGCATGAAGCCACTTTTACCTTCCATAAACACGCGTGCAGAACTCACTGAATTAAACGAGCTTTTATTCTGAAATTGTCCTTTCATTCATGTCTTTTTCTGTTTTGCCTTTTGTTTTATTAAAATTTTAAATTTTTTAATCATATTCAGATCTATGTCCCATGCATGCTAAAAAACTACAGCCAATCAAAAGCCAGGAAAGACATTGTAAATATTCTACAGTATGCAATATATATGCAACGGGTAATACTAATCTCTGCTTTTTCCCGCCATGACGTGCGCGCGCGATTTATTTTCCCGCCATTTTTTATCTTTTGTATCTTTTTCATTTGAGTAGATTGCATCAGAAAGCAATAGTTCACTTCATTTCTCACTTGCAGGTGTATTTCATACTTTAGAAATGAGTATTAAATTATTATTAGGTAAAAGGTGTAGTCTTGCACATTTTGTGGAATTGCTTTTTTACCTGACTTATGGGATAAAGTTATGCAATGTTTTCAAGTGACATACCGTGGATTATGCAAAGCGTCAACTGAATTTTCCGTATCCACACAATCCACACATGCTGTAGATCGGCGAATGCTAGGAAAAACTCAAAATTTTTTAGTAATTTAAAAAAAAAACATTGTTAACAGTAGCTATAGTTCTTTACAATTTACTGAAAGACAACATCAAATATACAAATCGCAAAACGCCGAGAAATAGTATGGTAGGATTGACATGTCAAAATTTTGATAAAAAATTATTTCAATCAAGTACACATCTACAAGGATAATTCATAACATCGTTTTTTACACCTTAAACTCAGCGTCAATAACTCAAGTATATAAATGGCACAAACGTGCTAGTATGTAACTTGAAGCCACTATATTGGGCACTTTTGCCACGTTAATAGCAAGATTTTCCCCTACAAACTGATTGCTACCTGCCATTGACAGCTGCTTAGGTGTAGAATAACGCCAGGGCTTACCCCTGAACGGGCTAGCTGCCAAGCGTAGATTTTATGAGACGTTGTTTTGGCCTATGCCTCATGGCATAGCTATCAAACAGGCTCAGGTTATCCAAAAGAACCTAAGTAATGGTAAAAGCGCACTAATAGCTGGGTATGACACACGTGCTAGTTGCTAATTAACTTAGAGCCACTATATTGAACATTATTGCCACTTTGGTAGTTATATTAGTTTTACCCCTTTAAACTAGCATAAAAAAACAGTTAACCTGGACAGCTGAGGCCTGTTAAGGCCTCATCAGCATGGCATAGCTAGCAAACAGGCTCAGGTTTTCAAAAAGAACATAAGTTCATAAGTAATGGTTAAAGCGCAATTTAAATGTCTCAATAACCGTAATTATTAAAATTGACAATTGATAGCAACAATATTTAGCATTTCTAACCTTTTTTTTCATTTTTCAACAGCAATACTCAATGGACATTTTTTTCCGTCAATGGTGGGACGATCCTCGATTTGCTCACAACTTCAGCCAGCCTTTTACAATGGCCGCCGACCCCGCTAAAATGTTTTGGACCCCGGATACATATTTCTGGAACGTGAAGAGTTCAAAGTACCATCATGTGACTCGTGAGAACATGAGAATTATGCTGTATCCAGACGGGCGCGTTTATTTTAGCACAAGGTTTGGGACTCTTAATTGTCTGCATAGTATATAGAAATATTCTATTATAACCCTTTTAACAACCTATAATATAAAACATACATACATCATAAATGATGTATGTATGTTTTAGCTATTCTTGATTTTTACACAATCCTAAGGGACGCAAAAGACAATAGACATAGCGGCATGCTGGTATCCCAAACAAACTAAATAAACGAAATTCTTTTGTTAAGAGTACACCAACATGGCCGCCATGACATCAGGTGAAAGTTGGCAATTTATTCAAGGCAAAACGTATTCTTACAAGCAAAATCTTAATTCATTCAAGGCAAAACTTTATTCATTTCAGGCAAAACTTTATTCATTCAAGGAAAACTTTGTTTTTGGTTTTCACACAATATTAAAAGACACGAAAGACAATAGACATAGCGGCCATGTGGGTGTCCCAAATAAAAGAAATAATCAAAATTCTTTTGTAAAGATAACACCAACATGGTCGCCATGACGTCAGATAAAAACCGGCAATTTTCAGTAACTTTTAAATTGTATTTCATAACGCGTAGTTACACAACTAGGCCAAAGGGCTAAGATACACTATATAATAAATGCTTATTCTTATGATATTGCAGAATAACTTTGACTGCGCAGTGTGATATGGACCTGCGGCTTTACCCTATGGACACACAGAAATGCTTCCTTAGGATAGAAAGCTGTAAGTTGACGCATATTCTATACTTTGTTATATGCCAACTATCAAAGTCCATTTTTCTCTTACCCTTATTGGACGAGAGGACATCACGTGCACATGAACAAGTTTCGCTGTTTCCCGGCAATCAAGCGCTCAGCGAGCGCTTGATACAATTTACAATCAGGGCGTCAACACATTCTCAGATGGCTTTTTATAATTAACCTTCTGTCATTTTTTTTGACCCATAGTCTTAAATTATGGTGCGTACCAATTCCGATGGGGTCCCCAAATGGATTCTTTTATTATCCTTCTGTGCAATTGTTCCTAAATGTTTAGAATGACTAAAGCACCATCATTTTAGAGTATGGAAAACAATGATACAGAAGATGAATTATAACAAGCCATCTGGGAAGGTGCTGAGACGCACTGATTGTAAATTTTATCTGGATGATTATTGACATTCATACCCCCACATTTGGGTATGAATGTATGAATGGAAAGCATCACCATTTTAGACAAAACAATGATACAGAAGATGAATTATACGAAGCCATCTTGGAAGGTATTGAGACGCCCTGAGCGTAAATTTTATCTGACTGATTATTAACATTCATATTCATACATTTCCTAATAATGGAAACGGTCATCCCATCGGAATGGAAAGCAGTATGGAAAAATGTGTGAAAATGATAGATTCAAGAAACTCCAAACTTTTTTAGCTACCAGTTTTCTTTTTGTTTACGTCATTAACCAGCAGATACACTTCGGGCATCGTCCATTTTAAATCTCTTTGAGTGCAATGATGATTCATTTTATCTAACGGCGGGTCTACTTTGCAGAATGCAGAATGCAAAACGCGACTACAGTTTACTAGGTCAGCGGTGAAACATCCATTTATAAATAACTCCTAACCCTAACACTATAGCTAATCATCAGTCTTATCCTAATTCTAAGATTATTCAACTTACGCGAAGGGAAAGCTTTTTGGCCGCGATTACAGAAAAGTTGGCAATATACGTTTTTTCCGCTGACCTAGTATACTGTAGTCGCATTCTGCATTTAGCATTCTGCAAATTGCACAAGCCCTTTATCTACCATTCCAGATGCACACACTGTAGCCGATGTGGATTATACGTGGAAAGGAGGCAAAAGCCAAGGGATTGAGATTGTATCTAAAGAAATGGCCCAATTTGAGTTGTTAAAAATGGAGACCAGTACGAGAGATTCAACTAATAGTAAAGGTTAGTACACAGTACAGTACTTGTAGGTCGCTTAAGCCTTGGTCTATGAAGATTAGTATTTATGAAATACATAAATATATAAATATATGGTACAGAAAAATTCAAGAGAACTATACGTTTATCTCCACAAGCCTGTTTCGTGGTTGCCCACTCGTCAGGAGATTTAATAAAAAATATAAAATATGAAATATTTTTATTAAATCTACTGACGAGAGGGCAACTACGAAACAGGCCTGTAGAGATAAACGAGTAGTTCACTTGAATTTTTTCTCTACCATATACTTCGCTCTACTTACCTTTAATTTGCACTGTTTCACGGATATCAACCTTACACTTTAAATATATAAATAAATATAGGTAGGTATAAATAAATAAATAAATAAATGAATCATGAAC
>JAOBAY020006868.1:0-25632 GCA_025331085.2 Zoanthus sociatus | reverse complement strand
CTTCCCCTTTCCTTCCCCTTCAAAAAATCCTGGGTACGCCGCTGTTTTAGTACATGGAAGTACATTTTTAAAATCCAATTTTAGTCAAGTGAAACCTTTCACGAGCCTTGTTCATTATTATAAATCACCGTTATTTTCATTTACATGCGTGTATTAGATCTAGGAACAGTAATGTAGATCATTTTTATGCCTGCAACAGTTTATGATTTTTTACAGGAACAATTCCCGTAAGGGGTACTGTTTTGTTTTGAATTCCTTTTTAATAATCACATAGTTTTTGTTTCTTTAATCGTCTTAGTCATAAACTGAACTGGAAATATTTTGTAATATCAAGGCAAGTACGTATTATTTTAGTTTTTTTTTTTAAATTCTATTCTAGGAATGCTCAACAGAAGAACTAAAAAGCTTCACATGCCTTATTGGTTTGCAAGGTGGCGACAAAGAAGGTCGACCATTTGAGTTTAGTTGCCAGGCGACATGGCCGGACTCCAAGGATTGGCAACCATTTCTGTGTGTTGTTAATAACAACAGCCCTTTCACTGGTTACTTCTACAATTTCACTTCCCCTACTCGGTAAGATGTCGATACTTTTACTTCAAAATTATTTCTATTTTAGAAATTTTCAATTTATTGCATTTTATATTTTAAAAACCAAAAGAACATTGTTTTCATTTTTATTTTAATTAACATAATTATTTATATCAAAGCTCTAAGACTCGATATTTGTTTTGAAGGGCTGACAATAGCCAGAGCTTTAGCAGTTTGGCGCTTAAGAGAAAATCTGGAGATTTCTCGTATTTAGAGACAGAGAACCGAGTGACTTCGACCACGTCTGGAACATATACAGTTGGATCGGTTGTTAGGACGGCAGATCGAGTCAGGAATAATGATTATGCTACTGCAGGTTATGGAACCTTAACTCTTCCTCAGTCAGTAGTCAGCGGTTTTTGCTCACAAACTATACCTGTGCTATACTTAGAAGACGTTGAGTCGAAATGCGTACAGCAAATCAATGAGGCCTCTTGCTCGAGTTTTTCATCACTAAGTGCCCAGAATTATCTAGTTTCAAGAAAGGTCACTCATCCTCCTTGTCCTTCTCCATCTCAAGTACTGAAGGATGGAAGCCTTAGCGGTGTTCAGGGAATTGCACCATCCTTAGCTGAGACTGAGGTCAAATACTTCTGTGTGGATAACAGTAGTGCTTATGTGTCAAATTCTGGAAATGAAGAGGATTCGGCAGGTTATGGAACTTCATTGTTTCCTTCTATTTTAACAAAACAATCTTCTGTCGTCAAGAGGTGTGAATTTGACGACTCACTGACAGCTCCTCCGACACCTAGATTTGACAACAGCACCCAAACATGTTCTAATGTTGTATTGAGTGTGAAGTACAAATTGGAGTGGAGTGGCCAGCAGATTGTACGAGTCAGTGCTGATGTCACCCTGGGTGATATTGTTCTAAGACAAGCCATTCAGAACTCTGGTGAACGTGTGGTTGTTCTTACGCAGAATTTCGAGGCTACATTTTTGTACAGGTCAAATGATAGTTCAGTTGTGTCAGTTAAACGATCTGGGAACCCTGGATACCAGCAAGGTTCTCTTGTGGTAGGTATCTTGATTTTACAAACTAGGAAAAACTTTATTGTCATTCCCAACGATATTTCAGAGATTTTTTTTAACTTGGAAAAAAAAAAACTACTTATAAACGAAGCATCTAGTAATAATCGCCATGTGGGCTAACTTTAGTGATGGTGAACCTGCAGTAGTAGTATCATATATAGTCACAAACAGATTCACGAAAAAAAAACAACTAAAATTTGTTTAATACATGCTGATTAAACGCCAACCTTTAAATAAGTGTTTCTATGTGGAAGTTTGCAACTTGGTATAAAGTTAGTAAGAAAGTGTTCCTCAAGTTAAATCCTCAGAAAAAATCCCCGTCAGTGACGGGAATCGAACCCGTATTTGTAACACTCTGATTGCGGTTGATATGCTCTACCCACTAAGCCACAGAGACTCACATAGGGAGCCAAGTCACTGACGGGATGCAACCTTCTGATTACCGGTCAGATGCTCTACCGACTGAGCTACAGAAACTCACAGGGGGAGCTGCGTTACTGGTTAAAAGAAGTTCTTACAGTATATATTCCCGCTGGACATACGTCTCGCATCTGCTCGCTTTATAGATCCGATAGTCACATAATGCTATATGATTATATTTCTCAAATGATCCTATGTAGAAATTTGCATTTTGTTTTTAAAGTTAGAATTAAAGTGCCTCGCAAGTTAAATTTTCAGAAAAAACGTTCTGACTCACTGACGGGAATCCAACCCACAGCCTTCTGATTACTGGTCAGATGCGCTACCCACTGAGGAACAAAGACTCACATGGGGAGCTGAGTCTCTGGTTTATTAAGTTTTTATATATTCCCGCTGGACAAACGTCTCGCATCTGGTCACTCGATATGTCCGATAGTCATATGAATTATTGTTTTGTGATTCTATTTCAGTGATTAGTTATGAAGTACAATAAAATAATTGGTAGTATTGCAACGCTACCAGAATAAGACAAAAATAAGAGTAAGAGTGACGATGGTAATAGGATAATAAATCAGCTGTAAAATAAAGCTTATTTCAATATGTGTTAAAGCATTACATTATATCTTAGTTGACCCATCCAGGAATACTGGCATTGTGGTCAGCGGGAAGCGACAGTCTGTGCACAGGTACAACCACGACATCAGTGACGTATGGCACAGATGCTATATCTGGATGTCTTTTGAGACTTTCACTTGATGACATGCGTAACTGCTCCGGTCTCAGGGATCTTGTTCAATCTAACCAGAACAAATTAATCCAGGCAACAATGGTTGGAAGGACTGGAAATGCCAACGCAGAAATTCAGGAAGACTGGGTTCCAGTCATAAGGTATGAAACTTTGCTGGGGATATAGACTCAGCTTTGGTGTTAAGGAATTGTGGTAACACGTGACCACTTACATCAAACCAAACAATTTTAAACAACAAATGTGAGCAGAGTAAAGTTGACTTAACATTGAAATTTTCGTGTAGTATCGGAGGAAGTTGGAAAAGGTTCATCGCAGGAAAGCGTACCTCTCTATAGTCGCGGCATTTTGATTCAGTTTTCGTCAGAGAGCATTTAAGGCTGGTTGGCATAGTGGTCATTAGTCGCGCCTCCCACCTCTATGACTTGGGATCGAGTCCTGGACTCCGAATTTGGACTGAGATTTGTTGATCTCCATCTGACTCCGAGGGTTTTTCTCCTGGTACTCCGGTTTTCCTCCCTCTGCAAATTCGACTTACACGCTTCTCTGGCTAGGAAGAATGGGCAACCACTTCCTTCGCAATTGACGTTAAATAACGTATTTATTTATTTATTTATTTATTTATTTATTTATTTATTTATTTATTTATTTATTTATTTAGTCCATCTGTTTAGAGTTTGTTAGCCAGCATTTGTAACAGTGTTTTTATAAACTGTTTCCAATGTTATTATGTTTACAGTTGCTTGAGAATTCTTATCTATTGTTTATCTTATCCTTCGTGAAAATCGTGAGAGAGCTTTCAAGTTTTTTACACTTTGTCAGTTTTTTTAATGACCTGCTATTTTCCCAAATACTGGCAGCTGACATGTGTATAAGAAAAACCTTTTCAAACTTCATTTATAGACTTAAAAATAATATTCTCCATGTGTTCAATAAAAAGTCAATTAGGTAAAACTATGATCAAGTTGATCGAAAACGTTTTGTGATTATATGTTTATATAAAATGTTTTTACCTTGTAAACCATTTTTTTACTAATCACAGACTTGAATTTTACTAATCTTTAGATTAGATGCCTTTTCTGTATCAAATATTTGGAGATCTCAAATACACGCTTTTTTTATAAGAATCAGTACATTTTACCGAGGCTCATTGTTCTTAATTTGTTGTTATTTCTGTGAGCGGTTTGAAATTATGAAAAATATCGAAACAAAAAAGACAAGGCATTGAAAAACAGTGCATCTTGTCTGAGGAACTTTTAGTATTACATGAGTACGTGTACCATTAGGGACAATAGTTAATATACTAAATGTGAAACGGTGCTTCTGTGTTTTTACTGTTCACATTGCGAACGTAAGTTGCAAGATTCAGTAGAGCTGCAACTAGAAACATTTTCACTTTTTTAGAGATATCTCGGCGGAGTAGGGGTGAAACTGTCCCTGGTTTACATGAGAAAACCTGACCCCGAGATGTCTCGGTTAATGGTGCTATGTAACCACCATCTTGTTCTGATTGGAACGCATGCGCACGATGCACATAGTTGTCCCTAACCCCCGAGATATCACGGGGTGAACCATTCACTGGGGCAGAGACAACTTTACCCATAGGGCTATCTCTACCTTCTAGACCGAGATATCTCGCACGCCCAAGTTGTCTCGGCTTCATGTGAACGGAATGGGTGGTACATAGAGTAAATGTAGAGAAACTTGGCTCGGCCCGAGATAACTCGGGGGAGCGAGATATCCCTACCCCCCGAGATATCTCGCCTCATGTGAACTGGCCTTACTGTCAGAACCCGCCATGAAAAAAGGGAAAAACTATAGTCACACTACACCCTTTTTTATAAGAATCCAGTTTATAAGAATTATGTGGCTCAGATTTCATCAATTTTACTGCTTCGAAAAAGGACCTATTTTGAAACTATTATTTAAGAATTATTTAATAATTATATAAGGCTCAGATGTCAAAATTTTAAGAATCGCAATGCTCGGGATAAAAGTTTGATTCTTATATAAAAAAATACTCTGTATGCTCATAGGAAGAAAACCGTTTCTGTTTCGCAAGTAGGAGTCAGTAAGAGTCTAATACAGGTTGTAATTGCTAATTTAATAATCAATTATATTTTCCGCTGCAACAGGGATGCGTTTAAGACGTCTTCTAATGAATCATCTAACCAAACTGTTGGAATCTGCACCGACATTCCCGCTACACTCCGTATTGAGATGCTTGTAACCGAGGCTGGGAAGTACCGAGGCGTTTCTCAAATGGAAATTGTTGGAACCCGTATAAGGTGAGATTAAGTCCGAGTATATTTAGTTAGAATGGAAGAAAATAAGTTGTTTAAAGTGAATAATACAAAATTAAAGAGTTATGATTTATGGAAGTGCAGGATGGTTTTATATACACCAATGCTTGAATTCGCCAGAATCTTCTTGTTGGTGAAGCTATCTATTCTACTTTATGAAATGTTACTAAATTATTTTGTATGTTGATCCGTCCTTTTGTCTTGATGAACTTTATGCATGAATAATCTATTGGAAGAACAAGTACTTTCGGAAGATTTTCTAACCTTTTTTACTGTTCCTTTTATGAAATAGATGGTCAGTTTTAGTTTTTATTTACCAAATCTTATGTCGTCTGTGATATCTGTAAGTACTCAGTACCTGTAAGTTAAAAAATAAATTGGAATAGAGTAGTCGTTTTTCTATTACAAATAATTGTAAGAATTCTGCGTCTTAAACTCTTTGAGAGTAAACATTTTCTCAAGATGCTGTATGTTTATTCTCCAAGACCATTTATGTGTAGTTGGATTTTTATATTATGTTTAGATTTTTCACGAATAGAAATAAGACGTTGATACTAACCTGATCAAATTGAAAAGTTACATATTTTGTTTCTTTCTGGTGTGATCTCATTGATCATCTCATCTATTATCTCGTTTTTTTTTCTCCTTATCTTTAGTTATGGTTACACGACATGGCAGTTTGAATGTACAAGTGGATATGGTGTGAGTTGTCTTGGAAATCAAACTGTTAACTCCTTAAGCTCAGGAAACTTCACTTCTAATGGAACATCTAACAGTAGTATACCAAGGTCCTCAACAAACACCAATACTTACCAATCCCACTTAGAGTATTTCCAGGTAACAAGTTCTGTGGTGTTTTTCAAGGTACCTTCTAAAGATCTACCGAGAGTCAAAAGGTGAGTTATGAAGAAAATTGTTTCTTTCCTTGATCACTAGCACAAATAAATTCACTAACTTCGTTTAGACTTTAGTTGAAGAGAAGCTAAAACATATTTCCTTCTAGCATGACACACACATTCATGATATAGTTACTGAGATCAACATTGAAGCAAACCCTTTTTCTGATTTCTTCTTGCCAGACTAAAATCCATAGAGACAACAGAACAGACCGCTGACAAGTGGGCTTAGCCACACCAGACCGTAGGCACTGTCGACCGTAGTCGAGTAGATACACCAGGAAGGAGTAGGAACTTCCTTTTGCTCTTGATGGAGTCTTTTTTGCCTTGAAAGAAACCCAGCGTCTTTCGAAAACTAAACCCAGGCAGTCATCGAAAACCCTGTTTTATAACGGAAATTGCTTATGGATGTCTCAGGTTTAATGCATGCAAAAATGTTTCCTTATCTTTACGTTTCCTCATGTCTTTCCTTAAATCCAATTTTTAGATCTGTGGACCAATCGGGCGTGTGTTATCAAGAACGCTGTAAGGAAGAACTATTCTACCCGCTGACCACTGCATACCAGGGGCAACCACCCGAACAGGTTATCGCGTTATCATTAGCTTTGCTTCTTATTGCAACTGCTACATTTGCAGTCACGAGGCCTTGGGGATAAAAAGATTCATAAAGTCATATGGAAAAGAGTAAACGCCCCATTTCTCCTTCTCTAGAAGATGTTCCGGAAGAAAGAACAGTGCTCGGCGCCGAGTATTTCAACACTGTTTGGAGCTCGTCTGTTTCTGTGATTGAAACTACAAGAGCTACAACTTTTTGAAATCAGTGTTGTTTAATAAACTTCGTACAACATCGCGGTGCGTGTAATCGTTTGTTTTCGAAGTGAAAGATTAGCAACATGGATAGAATCCTCGAATCCTGAATGTTAATCAAGCGCTACTCTTTAATGACTTTACAAAAAGTATTAAGTGCGTCGGCAAGTAAACTTATTTTGATCATCGACTAAAGTAGCGTAAGAAGCTGACGTTTCAACCATTGGCAACATGCGTTACTTACTCCAACGTGGACAAAATGCTCTAGGGCTCAGTTGCTGAAACTAAGTGAGATGATGCACATAAAAACGTTTTAACTTGAGCAGCATAGTCGGACTCAAAGGTTTTGCACAGAATCATGGTCAAACGTGGTACTTTCTGAACGATGTTTTACAGATAGAGCTCGTGTGGTCAAATAGAGACGTATGTAGTATGGAAATAAGCCCATAGTTCCTAAGGAGCATGATTCAACCTTATTTACTTGATTAACTGACATTTCACAATCTGACACACTTAGTACGGGGTCCACTTAATTACAACTTATGGACAGCAGAACCTCGGTGCAATAAAAAGAATAAGACATTAGTTGGCTTATATAATTATTATTATATCAGTAGATGGTTTACTGTTCCTCGACGGACAGCAACCTCATTTTATTTTAATTAGTTATATTGCTCAGTGTTAATAAAAGTTCCTTGCGCGTTGCCTACTGGTAGTATTACTGTTTATTTACACTTTTTTACTGCAATTTAGGGACTGTTCATTTTCATGGGGTAGAAATGGGAAGGACTTTAAGGAGTGTAATTTTAAAATTGTATGACCACCTCTTCATCAAAGTAATTTTTGGGATTCCCCTTCACCTCCGCGTGTCTTCCATCCCTCCCACCAAATCCCACCAGCTCCCCATCGCCCACTATCTCATGGTTTGTGTTAAGGAAGTGGCTATTTTCCCCGCAGCCGGTCACGATTTTAATAAAACTATATGCCCGGCAGCCGGTAACAATTTTGAAAAACTATATGCCCGGCAACCGGTCACAATTTTGAAAAACTATATGGCCGGCAGCCAGAAAAATTACTAAGACAGTCCCCGTAAACGAAACTGTGTACGGCCGGTTGTACTAAACAACGCTACCAAATCAAGTTGTGTACGCACTGAACGGCACACGTACGGATTTGAGTAGGTAATTAAATCACATGCAGGAAGACCAAAATCTTGAAATGCTGTATACCCAGCAGTTTAAATTAGTTTTGAGACTCACTGACATGTCAGAGAAATGTTACGATTGTTGATTCAACGACAAGTTTGACCTCTTTGTGAAGGACTTGTTTGATCTCAAGGCTGAACCTAATGCTTGCTGCATTTATTACAGCTAGAAAAACAATCTGACGTGCATTTCTCGTGGTATGATGGTTATTACCGTTTCACACTATAACTTCGTAGAGAACACACGCAATAACACAAAAGAAGATTTGTCAATGAACGATACAATATATAAATCTATCGCAGTTTAGCTCCCAGCAGACACCGGTGCTAATTTGGTGATTTACCGAGCCCGGAAGGGTGGAAAGCGGCTAAGTTAATAGCTTTGGAAAAGAAGGTCAAACACAGTTTCAAATCTCTCCAGACCTACTAAGTTAATAGCTTTGGAAAAGAAGGTCAAACTTTCAAATCTCTCCAGACCTACTAAGTTAATAGCTTTGGAAAAGAAGGTCAAACATAGTTTCAAATCTCTCCAGACCTACTAAGTTAATAGCTTTGGAAAAGAAGGTCAAACAAACTTTCAAATCTCTCCAGACCTACTAAGTTAATAGCTTTGGAAAAGAAGGTCAAACAAACTTTCAAATCTCTCCAGTCCTACTAAATTAATAGCTTTGGAAAAGAAGGTAAAACAAACTTTCAAATCTCTCCAGACCTACTAAATTAATAGCTTTGGAAAAGAAGATCAATCACAGTTTCAAATCTCTCCAGACCTACTAAGTTAATAGCTTTGGAGAAGTAGGTCAAACAAACTTTCAAATCTCTCTAGACCTACCAAGTTAATAGCTTTGGAAAAGAAGGTCAAACAAAATCAAGCACGGTACCTTACGGTTAGAAGGAAGAGATTGTCGCCAAAGACCATTTTCGTATTGCAGATGCCGCTAACTTTAATGATAACAGAGCCTCGTTTTGTTGTTAAATATTCAAAAAATACTTGAGAGAGAGAGAGCGAGAAGTTACAACTCCAACAATACAAATGTAAGTAGTATAAAACTACGTTGGTATTTAGGAATACTTTGAACTTCACATCGAGGCCAAGACTGCAAAAACTGAGTCTGTTGTCATTGAAATTAGCGGTACCTGCAATGCGAAAATGCATTAAACTTCGAGTTATTTTGTTCCGATAGTAAATCACCTGCATAAAAAAAAATTAATATGCATGGACTTTTACATAGCCCTTGAGTACAGTACCAATGGATAATATATTTTCAATTTCCAAAATGTTTTATGACTTTCATAACGCGTACCAGACGTGGTATAAATTCTTGGGCACATTTAATAGTAATAATATTAATAAAGATAACAACTCCTCTAATGCACTATGGGCTTGTCACTTGTCGAAGTCAAATAAATCTCTCTCGTAAAGAACAACAACTGGTAGAAGGAAAGTCATTTGGCTAGTTACAAAGCGTTGTGAAAGTGAATTTCACCTTAATAAATATTAAACGAACGTACTGACGAAGCTGGCCACGCTTTGTCAACATCATGACTCGGCAAAGACAAGAGTTCAAACATAGTGCGAGTATATACAGATATCGCTACAAATGAAGAGCCACCAGACGGAAACACCGCATATGGGAGAACTTTACACCGTTTATTAATAATACAAAAGCCACAAAACATTACAAAATGAATCTATACGAATGGCCCGATATTTCCTACTATTGTTGCACGATCATGATATCGTGACAAATGTTCTCAATTAATGTATTTAATAGTACTTTTGTATCATTTTACTTTGAAATATATTATATAATAAACTAACACAAGATAATAAAAACGAAAATCTTAAAACAAATTGTTAAGGTCAAAAGCAATTGCTACAAAATTAATGCTTCGACTTTTATCGACACATTCTTTTATAATAATTGAAAAGGCAAATGGCAATATAATATATAATTCATTTAATAGAGAGGTTAACCTCATCTGTGTATTATAAATATAGGGACAAAAGAAGGGATGAGAACTGAATATTTGCAAATCGCCGAGTATTTTATTTTACGATTTTATCACTTTACCCTTGTTTAGTACAACAGAGACTTTCAATCGACCCACAACGAACAGTACTTAACATGGCAGAGTCATAACAGAGAAATGAAATTTTGCAAACCACTACTGAATTTCTGTAATTCTACTAAAAAGTGGGGCTCTCATGGTACGAGGCAAAACGTGTAACCAGTTTTGCCAACCTTTTTTTTTCCAAAAAAACAGTTGGCTTAATATCAAGCCGTATATTCCTTTGTTCAAAACAACTAAACTTGGGATCTGGTCCAAGGGTACCGGGAAATTTTCCTAACACTAGAAATGATCCGGTTAAACAAAACATCTAACACGCCTGCGCGAATTTCCGGGATTTACAATCTGTGTGGATTTAGTACGTAGGGAAGCTCGCTCTTCTTTCATTCAGAACGAAGAAGGGATTTCGGCATCTATATTCTTAAAAAGCTGTTTACTTAAGTAACCATCGCATCTGTATTTCAATGGCTAATTCACAAATTGCCAAAACGTTTGGCCATATGTTATTCTTACAGCATTTTTCTCGTATTGTTTATCGACAAACATCTGTCAATTTTAAATTGGACTCGCATAAAATTGCAATGCAAGTTGCACAGACGCAATTGAAATCATATAAACAAGTGCTCTTAAAATTAGATCATAAAAGCACAAAGTAGACTGCTGTCGATCCAGGAATCGGGATTATGACTTGAGCCACAAGCTGTACCTCACCGAAGCTTCTATCCAACGATTGGAAAGTAGTACTTCTCTTCCATTTGGAGATCAAAATGTCTAGGATAAAAAAATTATTATTCAGTCGTAAAAGAACAAAATAAAACAAAAACAAAATTGAGCAATATCAAATCACAAAGAAAGTGCTTGTACCTCTTCGTCATCACAATCGTGAGTCCAGTGACCAAACGCTTGTTGACCAAATTAAAAAACTCAGTTAATAAGAGACAATAAAAACATAAATTGACAATGATAACGTGATGACGTTTACAATGGCGATGAGGACAAGAACAATGATGAAGGTAATCAATGAAGTGATGAGGATGATATTGATAATGAAAATGAAGCTCGCAGCTGAGATGAGAATCGTGATGTGCTATGTATCATGATAGCAAACAATAATACCGTAATGTTGATACCGGTATAACCAAGTATGGTTATCTAAGCAGTCTAAGCGTAGTGTAGAAAGCATCTATGTCCTGATTATCAAGAGTGCTAAAGCAATCTTTCTCTAAGTTGAAAAAACCCAATTATTATCTCACAAAAAAAGGGTGTAATTTCTAACCTCAAACTTATAGCAATGGAGTGTACTTCATGTTTCCTAAACCTTTTTAATCTGAAATCTAACTTTCATCCAGTTCTGTCGCTTCATTCGAGACAGCCTTCCCAAAATCTGGTTTTATTATGTGGTTGTTTTTCCACAACGCAAGCTGCAGCTGGAAACACTTAACGCCGCTGCTTTGTGATCGCAGTGTTGACTCTAAAGCTCCAACTGTTTAACTGTTTCTCTTAGAAATTAAAGTACTAAAAGTGAAATTGCTAATCTGAATAGAACACGTTTCTTATTCAACCAAGGATAAATATCACCAATGACGATAGGAGTTTTTACTTACATTGCACAAACAGGAAACATGCCCTTTAAATGACAAATTTTACGAAATAAAAGCCTACTTTACCTTCGCAAATGTCGCAATATGGCCTCTCTTCTGTTCTACTTCCATGGTACTGGGTACCAGAATCGTCTGGCGAAGAGGCCTGGGTCGGGCAGTCGTCTGTGTCATGCAGGTCAAACATGTCACAGATGTCACAAAACAACCGCTGCTTAAATCCTGGCTTCAGCGGCTCATCGTCAGCTCTAAAAGAAGGCAGAGTAATTTAATCATAAAGAACAGTCCATCAAGCCAGGAAAAATGTTGCTTTTTAAGAAAGATATACAATAATGATTATCTAGCTCCGTGAATGTCCAGCTACAATATTATGTTTCCATATAACTCCATTACCTTGGCCATAACAGCAACAACAAAAATGATAAGGCTGCGAGCAGTTTGGGAAAAGTTAGCCTTCGTCAAAGAAAATGAGCAGCTATTTGATGTGCTTAAATGACGAGCTAACGTCCCAGTATTGATCAAAAAAAAAATATTTAACGTCAATTGCAAAGGCAGTGGTAGCCCATTTTTCCTAGTTCCTAAAGTGTTGTTAATATAGACTTTTTTCATAGATGGTAACATCGTCTTTTGTCTTTATTCAAAACAGCCACACTTGCCTCGAGTTCGATTTGAAAAATCAAAAGACTATGCCACCCCAAACAAGGATAGTGAGGCTAATTTAAACGAAGACAAAAAAAACCCTGAAATACAGCCGCCATTTATGAATAAGGTCGGTCTTGTAAGTGGTAATTAGAAAGACTAACTTACGATTCTAAAGGTCCATTTGAACTGAAGTCTTCTCCTGTAACTAACATCTCTATTTTCCTTTCAGCTTCCTCGTTCTTTTTCTAGGATAGGTGCAGCAACAGAAACACGCAGATTAACTACCAAAATTTCCAACTATAAATTACATATTTATATCAAGCATTTCTCATTGACGTGCTTCGCCAATGTATACTGCTAACCATCACTGTAAAGCTTCAGATAAGTATGCAACCATGGCTAAAGATCGGATACAGATAGGAGAGATAAAAACGTTATTTTAGAAGTAGCTTTTTCAGGTGTCGCAGAGCCAACTGAACCAATAATCCAAGACAATATATATTAAGTTTGGGTATGCAAATCTTTAAAATAACTTAAAGGCAAGACATTTTAATTACAAGAAAAGAAACAATTGAATAGTGGGTTTTAAAATATCAAAGTAAAATCGTATAAAAGTATTCGTTTTCACAAAAGCAAAACATACCGTGAATTGATTATTACTTTATTTCTAACTATAGTTCTAAGCAAAACGTTTTGCCACAGTAAACAAAATTCTATGTTCTAGTTATCCGACAAGTTTGGCATCAAGCATCATTAAAAAATTTAAATAACATTTTCAAGATTTATCATTGCTTATACAGCTGTACACTCTCATAAGTCAATGAAAAAAACAAATAGCAACTGACCAAACGCCATTTAAATTGAAAATGCTCAAAAGTCATGCCGTTAGAATCAAGCAGTAGTAAGCGCTAAAAATGACAAGACGCAATGCAATGCAAAACAATCAGTCATTCAATTATGCATTACTCTTCGCTAAAGGCGGGAAAATATCGCCCAAAACAATACATGAGCCTATGTGTCGCTTACCTTGAGATCCACAATGACTGAATTTAGAAAATCAACCTATAAGTGCAAAAACGAACAAAAAACTTTATAAGTAATAACATTCTACCAGCTTAACCAATAGATCTGCAAAAAATGCTGAATTTTTTGAGTTTTAATTCATAAAGAATAAAATTTTAACTTCTTTGTAAACGTTTTAAAAAAAGAAATAAAGGTAAGTAGTTCAAAATACTATACTATAAAACAAGCTAGTGCATTTGCTGATGAATAACATCAAAATGCTTTTGAGAGCCAAAGATAAATCAAAAGTCTCAATGAAACGACTCACGGATACTGCGCATAAGTGGAACTACAATTCAGACCAAAACTAACATCCTCCACGCACAAGTGCAGTTTAAGTGTTTGAGATTCCTGTCAAAAAGTGAGTGTTATTCCAGATTTCCTCTGCTTTTCTCAGTTCGGCTTTAAATTTTCGAACGAATATGCATTAATAATTATAACAAGCAATTAAACCAATTTCCTAAACGAATCAAAGAATCCAACACAAGATATATTAAACAATAAAACGAAGCAGAACCAGTTCCGTAGTTAATAGTAAACATCGTGGATCGCAACGCTGTAGGTACAAACCAACCGCGCAAAGCAAGCTGGTGGATTTAAAACAACAACCATTGTTGCATAAAATTGTATGCAAATGAGAAAGTTCCATCTATAACTCACAGCCACATCTACGGGGTAACCACGAGTCAAAAAGGAATAAAATAAGCGACGATAAAAAATTCCTGGCAATTTGGCATAGAAAGAAAACTTGCTCACGTGACTCTGGGCTCAATACTACCCAGAAGCCTAATCGCGGGGACAGTTAACTCAGTATGTACCGCCATTTCGCTTGAGTTTTAGAGAAGTATTCAGAGGCTTTAATAAAATGAGCGGTTTGGTTTCAAAATAAAATGTTTACTTTCTCATTTACTGGCGTCATTATCATGTACGTACAAGCATGTGTTTGTAACACTGGAGATGACACTAGAAGTGTCAAACATGTCTGTTTAACTTTAAAATGTTGAGTGTCTACTTCGGACTACCAAAAGTACCTGAGCCACAGAACTATCCCTCTCCTCCTTTGTGGCTGTTAGCAGTTTTTCCAACTCGTGCAGTCCACTTGCATTCCCTGAGGCATTTGAAATTGCTGTCGTTGACCTTCCTGTATCCGATAGCTGTTTCTTCAGTTTCTCAACCTAAACATGTGAATCACGCTCAATAATCTCATAACTCCATTTATAGAGAAATTTCTACTTCTTTCATTTGCTTTACTCCATTACTGGGATATTTATGTACGAAAGAATCAAGATTTTATGGGATGTCTGTATCCAATATGGTCATGTTACTGAAGCCAGAAGGCCTGACATGGCAATCATCAATAAGGAAGACAAGAACTGCTTTATTGTTGACATAGTTATCTCCACAGATTCAAGACTCAATGAAATAGAGGTGGAAAAGATTGAAAAATATCAGGACCTGAAGAGAGAGATTATGAAACTGTGGAATTCTAAAAGTGCTCAGATGATACTTATAATTGTAGACGCTCCGGTAGAGTAATGTTAAGCGACTGGGTTGGGGAACTAGGCATTATATATTTCGTACAGCATTCCTACAAAAAAACGTTACTATTAGAAACAGCAAGGATTGTGAGAAAGTTGCCTGATATATGAACTAAGGACAAGAGATGGTGTGGAACCCTTGGTCAAAGGTTTTGACCCGCTTCCTCAGGTTTTTATATCATCATCATCATCACCATCATGTCTAAGCTAAACATGCAAAATGTTAAGAATGACGTCAGTGATTCGCCTGTATAAAAATCTTCATTTTTCTACCTCGAGCCTATACATCTTGGCTTCCTCTTCTCTCTGTTTGGCCAGAGACCTTGCGTTACTCAAATCACTATCTTTCGCTTGAAGGTCAGACTCTGCTGCAACCTTTGCATTGTTCTCCCTATGGTAAAAAATCCCTTTTAGCAAGCTTCACTATTGAGAGATTTTAATGTAATGGTGTAAAGTCAATCTAGTCTCCATTTTTACTTATCGTACGTTACAATAACGATTCACGCTGTTTCGCCGACAACATTTATAGTAAGCTTCTTTATTATAGATTTTAATGTAAAGCGTTTTTAATAGTGTACAGTCAGTCCAAGTCTCAACAGCTCACGTATCGTCAGTTGCTATTACGATTCATATTATGCTTTTTTGCTCAATGACGATTCACAACACATTCATTAGTAGTTCATAGCTGCAGACAAAACTTATATTAAATAATTTGACCTTATTTCTTACACTTACATTAGTTTATTTTCCCAATCCGAAACTATGAAGCCGCTAATTTATTCTGCTTCAAATCCAACTTACTTAGTTTTGCTGTGCTGAAGTTCAATTTGTAATTGCTGAATTTGTTTCTGAGCATTGGACATCGACTTCTCCACCTGTGATGGCCAGAACAAACGTAATGATATTCACTGAGATGATCTCACACAATTTTTAAAGACTAAAGTTAAAACCAGCAGCCAGTTTAAAAAATATAAATTTTTCGAAGGAAAAAACAGGGAAGCTCATGAAATATTGAAATCTTGAGAGAAATATTGTTTGTGCAGTAAACAGATAATTAGGTTTTGATTCTCCTGGTAACAACTGCACATTCAATAATTACAGTTTTATTAAAAAAACATCTAGTTAAGAATCAGAATATTTGAGACCGATATCACTAAAATTTTTAAAATATTCAGGTTAAGCCCATATATTAGATGCAGTAGGAAGCTGTTTAAAACCAGAAATGCCAGGGAATGTGGCCAGCAGTGTGGTTATGGGTATTATTCATCTACGCTGTTTCAAAAGAAAATTGCTACAACTTGTACACAATAGGTTAACAAAAACCAGTCCGGCCATGTTCTGAGCAGCTGAAGTGGGTGGTTGACCCTGAAAAAAACTGATGTACTTCATAATCCTTAATAACACTACTTAGGTTGGATATGCACCTTCAGAAAATAATCTTGAAAAAACAAGCACTCTGATTGGCTACAAACCTACTTTATATAACTGAACATAAATCAGGGAATAACGTCACACAACCCATAAGAAATTTTTCAGAGGGATGTAAGTGATGTTATTTTCTAGAAGGGATTAAACAGCAACGCTTGTGTTTCTAGACAGTAGTACAAAATGCTATGACGAGTAGAACACTCTAAAAGTAAAGAAAAAACTCAGCTTCGCCTCGTTTTCTCGCAATACTTTACTCGTGTTCTCCTACGTCATAGCGTTTTATATTATTGTATAAAAACAGGCGCGATGATGTTTTATTCCTTTTATAGAGCACCTCGAACCTCGTCCATGCTTTATATCGCTGGGTATGCTTCAATTTCACTTTCCCAGTATATGATATCAAAATTACCTGAATTTTATTATTCACATTTGATTCGTTCTCCTTCATCAACTCCGAAACTTGCTGCTCCAATTGGCTTTTTTGGTGCTCCAACACTGCCATATCCTCACGCAATTTGTCTTTTTCAGAGGATACATTTTTTCTGAAAAAAATGGTAAGGTTATGATAAAGATATCTTAGCGGTAGCTGGTAGGGAGGCAGGGTTGAGGGGATGGGAAGGGTAGGGGGCGGGGGCAGCTGGGGGGACAGCTGCTATGCCCTCCCAAATTGTTTTTGTAGCATTTTGAGATAAAAGATAAAAATCAATAACTAAAAAACGAGAGATAGAACTTGATAGAAGTAAAATGATGCTACAATACGTTTTTTTCCATATATAGCACCTCTGTGCATGGATGCGTATCAAAGAAATGGAGTATTTTTGTAAGACTATTAGTGCTCTCTTAAGATTTCAGAGGACTTGGAAATGATTCTATATACGTCTCCCTAGAGTTATTAGGTTTACATTTATTGGAGGGTTAGGTTAACGCCGAGATACGGTTTAAGGCCAGTTAAGATTAGGGTCAGTACTGAGTTACGTAGAGTGGGAGCAAGGTAAAAGTTAAAGTTATAGACTGGGATAAAAATTAATAGAGAGGATGGTGTTAGGGTTAAGGAAGAGATGTTACGGTTAGAATCAATGCTACGATACAAGTAGGGGGAGGAAAAAGTTAGAGCTAGTGCTGGCTAATGGGACTGGAAGTTGATGCTACAGTCGAGGTCAGGGTAGGTTTAGCTTTAGGTTTAGAGGTAATTTACACTTTTCCTAGAAATGTAGATCGATCATTGACAACTTTTCACTGCGACTTTACTCACTATTAGCTACTTTCTTAAGAGATTAGCTGGTGAACTTCAAAAGCAACTTCCGTAATTCAATGTCACTCCTTATTTCTAGCATCACCATTAAACTATTATTTAGTAGCCATTGTTTTAGGGATCATTCATATCTGTTTATCTTCTGCAAAAGGTGATCTGATAATCTAATAGCATAAAACAAAACAATAAACCATACGCACTACACGTATTTCGTTAATTCATCTTACATTTCCATCCTCAGCTCTGTGATTCCAGAAAGCTGATCATTTGCAGAAGATTTTATTTGCGTTAACTCTTCTTCTTTCTCAGCTACGATGGACATGAGATTAGAAACCTGTAAATCAATAAAACCATAGTTAAGAAAATCTTTTCATTAAAGTAAAAGAAATAGAAAATTAAACCAAATAACAAAAAGTACTTTAAACATAGAAACGTTAAAGACTAACTGGTGAATATAGGAATACCTCAAGTTCTTTTTCAAAGTGCACGTGTATGAATATTGATTTAATGCAATGTTATATTTCAAGTAGTTTCATCTTAAACAACAGAAAATAGGTTGAAGAGAAAGGCTACAAATACTCAGGATCGAAAAAAAGAACGAATCGGCAACCCAAACTCGAGACGACTCGAACTTCTCAAAACTTCAAATTATGCTCTTTTGGTTTGTAAGCTGACAATAAAAGTAAAAAAAAAGCATGAAAAAAAAAGAAAAACCAAAACAAGAGCAAGT
The DNA here is from genome assembly GCA_025331085.2 of Zoanthus sociatus. NCBI lineage: Eukaryota > Metazoa > Cnidaria > Anthozoa > Zoantharia > Zoanthidae > Zoanthus > Zoanthus sociatus. Next base: position 7,317 of record JAOBAY020006868.1, on the reverse strand, counting down.
GAGACTCAACCTCACGACGCAATTAAACGAAACTTTCAAAAGAGTATCAATCGTGAAATTAATCTTTAAATGTTCTCAGCCACGAACAACTACCTGGTGTGCTATTCGGGTAATTTTCAGATTTATTTTTGATTTTGAACTATAGTTTCAGAGCCATTTGTAAGTAAGATATTCAGTTTTATCAGAATTTTTATTTGAGGACTTAAATGTCTACTGCGCATGTGCATTCCAATATTTATGTTATATTTTGTAGTAATAAATGATGTAGAACAAAACAACAGCAAGCAACAGCTGTGCAATTCTATCCCGGGTACATTTGAAGTTGATCAGGGGCACGTGGTGTGTGTTGAGTAAAAGTTTAAGTATATAATAATTATAGCATTTATCAAGTCTTTAGCTCAAAGAAACAATAGGCGGATATGTTTTGTAAAATAGACTTATTCTGAAAATATAAGAGTGATATGCTAAACACTGTTCATGTGATCTTATCGAGATCTTATAGAGAATGTATGGCTCATTAACGGTTTTGCCACCCAGCTGTTTTGAATATTTTAGAATGGCCATATCATTTTAGAAACTGCTTGAATAGCGTCAAAATGTTTTTTTCTTTGTTAGTTCGACAAGCGTTCTCGAGTTTTAAACTCAAATCTTAAATATCTTTGTTCGTTAGCTACCTAGAGTTGTATGCTAATGAAGCTGAAAGTAATTAATGATGTTAGCAAAGATTCGCCTATACCTAAATCCCGGTTCTTCGTCAAAGGGACCGTTATTCAGTTGCAAAGAATAAGTTAAAAGTCATCTACTAACCTCTTTCTGCTTGGACTCAAGACTTGATGCTGCGTTTTCAAATTCTTTTTGTGTATTTTCCTTCTCTCTGAGCAACTCGTTCTTCTCGCCTTGTAACTGTTTAAGTTGTTTTGCCATGTTTTGACCGTTCTAGAAAAAGCAGGATTTTAAATTTGTTAAACAGCCTCCTAAAGTATTTCTTGAACATGTAACATCAGCAAGAAAGTTTTATATACGAAAGGAAAATTATGTAATGACTTTTTAAGGGTCAAAAATATTGAAATGGTCAGATGACTAGGTTCATTATAATATTAAATGATACAGATAGTATGATAGAGATTTCTTAACAGATGCCATAAAAGGACCTATTGTTTCACGTTATTGTCGGTTCATGAGTTAGTGAAGACAAGCGATAAACAAATATATCGCAAAATCTATAGCTAGCTTGGATACCCAATGAGATCCTTGTTGCCAAAAAAAAGAAACAAACTACAGTCGAAGAGGCCTATTGTCAAAACCAAAACATTTAAGTATTTTTTACGAACAGACTACACTACTTAAGTTAAATTAAACAATGGTACTTCATGTATGTATGATTCACAGATTATTATTAAAGAGGATTGTTGTTGCTGTTGTTGTAGTAGTTCTTGTTGATAGACCGACTAAAAATGACCTGCTCCCCCAATTGCGGTTTCGCAGCTTACTATGTTAGCACGTTGCACCATTATCTCAGAGATCACAGGTTCAGATCTCAGCAAAATGTCAATAATCATTGCACACCTAAGAGTGACATTGATGGATCCTCTAAAAGTGGCCTGATCTCCCAGTTGTGGTTTCATAGCTCAGTTGGATAAAGCCCTGCAAAGGTATCGCAGAGTTCAAAGTTTGAACGCAGCAGAAGCATGAATCAAAATGTTTTTGCAGGCTTCTTTTTCACAGTGCATAAAAGCGACGATCATTCATAACCTATCTGCGCTTCCACCTTAAAATCAATAATCGTTTAAGTGACTTCATTCTCAAAATCTCAGTTAAAAATGTGACATTGTTCGAAAAGAAGATCAAACCAGCGGATATAAATTAGCATGTCCATCAGAATCAGAAAAGCTTTTGATAAACTTGTTAACAAAAAGTTCCAGATAGAACTTAGATAGTTATACACAGCACACGGGAAGGCAAACATTTCAGTTTTTTTTTAAAGTAGCTAAATAGTGTCATAATCGTAGCTATAATGGCTAGCTTTCCTTCCATTTTACCGCTTCCTTTTTCGGCTACGTTTTGGTGTGCAGTTTAGACGAAATAAAAGAATGCAAGGCAGCAATTTTTGAAACAGTAGGTGATTAAAGAAGAACCCCGAGAATGGCTCTAGTAATTCTTTTTCTTTTTTCCTGCAAGAGTTATAAAACCGAAATATAGAATTTGGAAGAAAGATTTCCCTTTCTTTAACATTCCATCCCAATATTCTGAGAGAATTTACCTTTTCTAATTCTGTTTTGGAAACAGATAAATTTAGCTTTTCTTCATTTAACTGTTTTAGTTTCTGAACCATATCTTGATATTGCTTTTCGGTATCACCTCGTGCACCAGCAAGGAATTCCTTTTCACTTGTTACACCTTCCAGCTCGGCAGACAGTTTAGCTACTTTAATGTTGCTTTCACTTGCATCTGTTTGTAGCTTGGAACACTCTTCCTGTAATGAAAGAATGAATGCAATCATTTACCTTTCTCGAAGACCAAAAAGAAGATTCTCTGAAGGTATGCACTAATGCCAAAGTTCCCGTAAATGCAAGAAAATAAGACTAACAACACTCCAACGTGGGATTTTCTATGAGTTAATGTGAAACGAGACACAAGGAGCCAAACAATTGGAATCGGAAAAAATACACTACATAGTCAAATTAATCTATTTGGAACAAAAATATTATATTTTCTTCAACTATAAGTATTGAATTCGTCCGTAATATTTAAACTAAAAAGAAGTAACACTTAGTCGTACGAAAATATTCAAAATAGTTAAAAGCAGCTTGCAACCTATTCCAATCACATTGCAATATTGACAACAGTAAACTAGTCGGTTTTAACTATTAATATAAACTAAATTGTACCATAAGGTAACTTGTGCTTCCAGTTCAGGGGTAACTCCCCGTACAGGCTTAACTCCACTACAGGGGTGACTTCCGGTACAGAGGTAACTTCCGGTACAGAGACAACTTCCGGTACAGAGTAATTTTCTGTACAGGGTAACTTCCGGTACAGAGTTAACTTCCAGTACAGAGTGACTTCCGGTAAAGGAGTAATCTCTGGTACAGGGGTAACTTCCGTTACAGAGAAATGTCCAGTACAGTACCCATACATACGCTTTCTATAGTTTTTCCAGCAACATCCCACAAGCACTACGCTTTTATTATTCCAATTATTTCCTTTTAATATGCAATCTGAGCTCATTACATTGCAAGGGGCCATACATGACTTAATGAACTTGAAACAGGAGTCTGAACAATCTTTAAATCAAATAAGTACATAATTTATCAAATGGTGTAACATCAAATAGAACAGAATATAAAGCACACAAAGCTGTACATGAAGAAAGATTAAAAACATACAACATTTAAAAATTAACTCGAGGAAGATAATTTTCATGAGCAAGTAGTAAAAAGATAATTTTCAGTCAGGAGCGTAAGTGGCGATGCATTCAATGAAATTTGACAAACCATGAAGAAATATAACAAATTACCTTGTTTTAGAATTCATAAGAATTTCGTTGGGAAATAAGTTCAATCTTTTAATAAAGATTAAAAGAACTCTTAAAAAATAACGCAAACAAGATATTTTTCTCCAGCGAGTAGCGAAGCATTCACTAGAATTTGTCAAAAGTTGAAATTATGTAGTAAAAGAAATTTAGCAAATACATTGTTTTAGAGTTATCAGATGTCTTTGGGAGGTAAGTTCAATGTTTTAATAAGAAATTAGGAAAACTCAACCAGTATTTGAGGTAGTGTCACAAATCGCAATCTCGAAGTTATCTTATCAAAAAAGTCAGGAATATGCATTTTCACTCCCAAGTGTCGCCACCATAAAACAAACCAGTTTTAATAATTGTAAATTTGTTATTTAGTAAAGCTAACAAAGGGTTGAATTTCATTTTAAAAAATGAAACAGAAAAACTAGTAAAAAATGTCTCAAACCGTTTAACAAGAAACCCAAAATTCAAACTTGTCTAAAAGGCGGGAAAATTGCTGGACGTGCTCCAAAACGCCCGCCAAATCACTTGCGTGCACGTGTATGCTGTGATGAATGATAACTTTCGCTGGATAAAAGCTCAATAAAATCATTTTGATTCATATATTCAGTGTTTTCATTTTATTGAAGACTCGGTAATTTTCAAGTCATTGGCATTGAATTAAGAAACAAAGGTTAACGTTTACATCCCTAGCTCACTGTCCTGTCGGGTATTGACTTTGCGTGCGCGAATTTTTTAGTGTCTAACGATTGAATAAAGTAGATTTAAGGAATAAAGCCTTCTAAAAACGTGTTTTAGTGTCAAATTCACTGGCTTTAAGTACCTAACAGTATTTTATTTCTATTTGTTGAATGATTTTTTTAAAAAAACTTTGAAGTGCGTCTGCATCTGGTATTATCAGCTCTAGCTTGAAAAGTTTAACCATCACCATAGAGAAATCTATAGTAAAGTATGTCCTATCTACACTTGTGACAGGGGCAGCAGATAAAGAAGAGGAATACTATAAATTATTTCTGTATAATCACTAAAATGAATCACTGTGAAATGATACATTCCCTGATATATATTGGACTAAGTAAAAATTAAAAGCATATCCGTACCAAATGATAATTAGAGAATAAAAAATGACCCTTTTAATTGATATCGAAAATATACAAACCTTTAAACTATCTCTCTCTTTTTCAATTTCTTTTTGCTTTTGTTTGAGAGTTGCAACCTCCTTAACTAATAGGTTTACATCTTCCATCTTTTTCTTCATCTGATTTTGAAATATGGATAATTCTTGTTCATTTCTTTGCCTCATTTCCTAAAAACAAACGAACAAGTTTAAGAGATTGCAGCCGGTTTAACTCAACTGGCAATTCGTGGATAGGTTGGTTGAGATGGGCTGCATGCAAAGAAAGCAGGCTGCGATTCTAGTGTTTGGATAACCTGATATAAGTCCTGACTTTATGTTTAAGTAAGCGAAAAAGAACTCCCCTTTACCTGAACTTCAGATTAATGCTGAAAGCAGCTTAAATCTTACTTTATTTTACTCTAAGATAACAATTAAAACATCGGTAGCAATAAAAGGAATTTTTTCTATCAGATTTTTTCATAATCATTTTTTCTAAAAATAACTTTACCACCTTTAAACAAGTTATTTCAAGCTGCTTTTTAAACCTATAAATTCAGTATTAAAACCAATTCCTACACTTTTTTTGACTACCTTTAAACTGGTTTCAATTGCTTTCAAAAAGGGTTTGACTACCTAAAAACTGATTTTGATCGCCTTAAAACTGGGTTTGACTATCTATAAATTGGTTTTGATCGCCTTCAAACTGGGTTTGACTACCTTCAAACTGGTTTGATCGCCTTCAAACTGGGTTTGACTACCTTCAGACTGGTTTTGATCGCCTTCAAACTGGGTTTGACAACCTTCAAACTAGTTTCGAGCAAATTTCACACCGGTTTCGGCAACAATCAACTGGTTCCAACAACTCTCAAACTGGTTTTGACGACCTTCAAACTGGTAATAATTACCTTAAAATTGATTTCCTTTCATTTAAATGGTTTCAGTGGAAGTGATTTTCCTCATATTAATGTTGTTTGGTTTTTCAAAGAGAAATAAAAGTTTTGTTTGTTCTTTTATACCTTTAAACTTCTTTCTTGATCCTTTGTTTGGTCACGTTCTTTCTGCTTGCTTTGTTGCTCCTAAAGACAACGAAAACAGCAAAAAGGCTTAATTTTCAAAACGCTGAATGATTCTTACAAAACAAGAAAAACCAAAGATGGCAGAGAAACTTACAATTTCAGTAATTTTGCTTTCCAACGCTTCCACACTTATTTTGTGCTTATCTTCCACAGATTTTACTTGCTCATGGTGTGTTTTCTGAAATGATAATATTCCTCAATAAAATTATTACAGCTCTTATGTCATTGCTAAAAGCAAAGTAATACCTGAGTATTGGAATATGTCAATCTTTCCGCCATTAAACATAATCAAAATTTATTCAGTATTCAGATCGTACTATATACTCGTATGTTTAAAGTTTTTAAAAACTTTTTAGAAAGATAACAATATATAAATATATGATTCTTGACACCGCTATCATTTTCCAAGTCCAATGAACTGTTTGAGCAGGAAATCTAATATTTCAAAGATATTTTGTTATTTTCTCAGTGTTGCAACAATATACGAAAATCACATGGAGTGGAAATTGGAAGAATTAAAAAGGGTTCAATATGTAATTTTAAAAACAATAAACATAGAAACCAACTGGTATAAAATAATTTTTGACCCACTCCAAGCTATAACAGACCAGTGTTGCTCGTACAACGTTCAAGCTACCAAATCTTTCGTAACAATATCTTGTGCTAAGTGATGATCAGGGTTAAAGTATAACACGTAATATGCACTATACATTGTAAAAAAAGTCCCATAAAAAAGAACAAATGGACAAACAGCAGTCTCGTCTAGGCCTACTCAAACCAAAACGATCAATCAGTAACTTTGAACAATATTAAAGCCCTTTAGGTTTGACATCATTTTCATTTTTATAAAGCTGCCTTAAAAGATATTTCATTTTTGTCCATTTATTTTTTTAGTTTTTCTTTTGAAAAAGAAAATGGAAAAAAAATTGTTTCAATTTTATTTTTGTTAAACTTTGTGCCATTTTTGATGACTGAACTCTACAAATAAATATCACTTTCAAGAAGAAAGAACTTGTAGTTTAAACGTGTTTAATTTAGGTATTTTGTTTTCAGTTAGATTTTTCAAATAAATTAAAAGTAAAGTATTAAGTTACTGACAACTACCAACACAAATTTTATATTTTTAATAAGGAAAACCAAAACCATCATAATCAAGGCTTGAAAATTGATTTCAATGCTCCGTGAGCTTCCAAGGCCAAGTTGTTGAAAGACAATAGCGCAGAGCAGTTATTACGTCATAATTCGGGCAGACAAACCAGCTAAATAAAATCAAGTGGCGGCGTACACAATATTTTCAACCGAACAATCACCATTTTACTTAAAATTTAACAATAAATTCGTTCCTTATAATGACAATATCGCTACTCTTTTTATAGACTTTTTGTCAAATATGTCTCTGTTTGTCCGAGTCACGTGGGAGTAGAATTAACCTGGATCTTAGTTTATTTATTCTTGTGTTTTCTATCTACTAAATACGGATTTGTCTAGAATGTTGGGATTGGGATTTTGGCTTTTTTACAGAGCCTAAACAGAGTGAAACTTTTTTAATTTGACATAACCAAGGAGTAAAGTTTCAGAGCCGAACATAACGGGGGAAAGGG
>JAOBAY020006867.1:0-35006 GCA_025331085.2 Zoanthus sociatus | reverse complement strand
GCTAGAAATGTCTATGGTTTTGACTAGTTCTGAAGTTTTTATTTTTTAAGAAAATTAAAATTTTTGACTTTAAAAAACCTAGCATGTAAAGGGTTAACACACGGTTTTCATGTTTAACTTTAATGTGTAACCTTTTTGTCTTCTTCAATACTTTTTCACTTAGCTTTCTAACGATAAAAAATAAAATTCTTACCTTGTCCTCTAGTTTTCACCTGAAGAACAACGAAAACAGTTGATCAAGTAATATTGTTTGTAAAATCTGAAGTAAAAACTAGTGTTATTTAACCAGGTTTCATCAGAAAGACAAAAATGCTTTTTGCCTGTGGGAAAAACTTTTTTTCCCATAGATATACTAGTTAAGATTAGTTAAACTAATAAGAGCTTAGAATTAGCGATCCAATTTTGAAGGAATTTTGAAACCCTCCGGATTGATAATAACTTTTAAATTAAAATTGTCGGTCAACTCAACCTTCGAGGCAAATTGAAAAAGTCCTTTTTGAAAAGATCAAAATTTATTTGTAATTTATAAGCAAGCTGATGCGGATAGTCTGAAAAATTAACTGAACTGAAGTTTTTTAGTTTAACGCAGCAGAAAAGTAGATAACATGTACAGAAAAGTTTTATCATCTGTTAGAAATTATTTATTCCAAATGATGAGCGTAACGTTTGTTACTTTTTGTTGCGAGTTTTCTTAATTTCTAAGCACTCATTGAGTTTACAGCAAATTATTGTACTTGAAAAACACTGCAATGAGCCTATAGCATGCGGCAAAATGTGTTTCTTTGAATATAGTCTTTATACGATTGCAACTGTTAGTTTAGTTGTCTAAACTCAGAGTCAATGTAGATAGTTTTATGCATATGGCTTTCTTTGATGAAGTTCTAAACGCTAGGAATTCAGATGTAACTCGTTTCATCTTGTCTTCATAATACCTTGAGGGACTGATACTGAAATAAAGTACAACTTTTATACACCATAACTAAGTACAACTGAAACTCTGATTTGCCTTTTATACTTTGACTTAGTATTGGTTTGCAACACAAAATCCGTTACAGAAGAAGGTAGAAGCCATTAAAACATTAATGGAGACACGAGTATTTCCATCCCATTTCGACTTCGTGTGCCAAAACTTTCTAATCTCATTAATCACAACGGAAAATTAAATTTTGTTGTCAGGCATGCTTTTGGAATCTGAAGCCAGAGTTGGGCCTTATCAATAATTACCGGAATTAATCAAGGAAATCTCAAAATCTTCTTGAAGATAAAAAGTTGCTAACTGAACTCCTTTAAGGTCAAAGATTGTGTGAAATATGTAAACAATTCAATATAAAAAACGCTGACAAGAAAGCTTCATCTTTTCAAACAGTTCTTTTGCTCGCGACAACACACTGATATGGCCAATGGCGGTATCTCTCTCTTCCTTTTCTAAAATTGTAGTTTTGTAACGAAATTTCAAAGGTCTTCAATGGAACTCCCTTCGGCTTCGATTATAAAAATTAGTAAACTAAACTTTAGCCTAATTCTGTTTTTGAGGATGCTGTGAAATGATACAGAAAATATGAGGGACCTTTGTTGGGGTTTTAGTTTGTGTTGGGTTTTCCCAGCGTATCTCATGGCGGTTTTCAGATGTGGCAATTCCCGTCCTCCTGGGCGCGGCAGTTTAAGTGGACGGGAGCAATAACAATCCATAACGGTTGCAAAAACTAATATTTATGGTTTAATTTTTTTTTTTAGATCATCGATTGATATGAAATCGACATTGAAAACAGAAAAAAGTTATTAAATTGCTTTGGGCTTGAAAGCAAGCAAAGAGTTTGGCGTTGAAGTTGTCGGCAATGCAAAGTAACTTCCTTCTTTCGTTATGGCTCTAGAGCAATAGGACTTTGTTCAAGAGTTGCTCTAAACTCAAAACTCTCCCAAGTGGGGCGCAGTAGGTGTTCATTTGCCATGTGCAATGTATTAAGGTCATTTTACAAAGATTTGAGTCTTAAGCTATCAAAATATTTAAAGATACTAAACCTAGACTCAAGAATTAGACTTTCCTGTAATAAAGAGTGTTGCAGATCAACAAAACCGACAGAAAACGGTTTTTGAAGTTAAGTACAGCTAATCTTCCTATTTTTAACTTTCATAAAGTTCATGGAAACCGAAACTGAGCAATAAAAACACTGAAAAGTTGTTGTACCCAATTGCAAGAATATGAGTAAAACTGTCGAGTGTATAAATGACATCTTGTTTCATCGAGTCACTAACAGTATTACTCGAGAAGAGGTTTTTAAACTGCGTCTTATAAAAATGTATAATCACAATCAAGAATGTCAAATTCCGGCGTGTTTTCATTTTATACTTTTTTTCAAAACCTGGCAATACCTTCCGTTAGGACAATACTTTTATAGATTGTCGGTATATTATAGAGAACCAATTCTCGTTTATAGTTTTTTCGTGTGACAAGTGACCGATTACCCAGGCCTTTGACTTTATCGGTCGTGTGAAATTTAAAACAACTGTCAAGAGTGACAAAAAATGTAATACTAATAGAAACATGTGTGGTCTTGGAACCTTACAAAAACAATTATGACAAGCTTCCCAAAAAAATGTAATGCTGCATTGACTAAAAAACAAACAATGTACATTTAAGTTTACGCATTTACTCCGACGAAGGACGACTGCAGTTCGAAACGTTCAGTTTACTCAAAATTCTTCTCAGTAGGTATAAAATTTATCAGTTTGTAAAACTGTTTGTTGAAACACCGACGCAGCATTCCATATGGCATATCTCATACAGGCTGGTTGGGCTAAATTTGAGACTAAAACATTCAAATAGTGTGTAGAGACTTGAAATTTCACTGCATTTGAAAGAGAAAACTTGAGTGAATCTGTCTGCAGTACTATGGTTTATCCTATGCCAACCGTTTGGTAGTAATTACAAGCTGTATGTTTGAAACTCACTTCGTTTTTACCCACTATTTGGGTTATGTTACAGCCACATTGACAATTTCAAAATACGATATTTCTTCCTCTGAATTGCGAAAAGCATCTGTCAACAGCATTATTAGAACCATTGTTTAGGAATGTGAAATCTTTTTCTTTTCTTCTGGGGTAGAACAAAAAATACTTGACTTTAGGCAGAAAAAGCAAAAAAAATAATTTCGAAAACTTAAAATTTGCTCATGTTAACGATAAACTGACCTTGTCATCAAAAATCATTAGTGCCCCGTTAATTTTTTTGAAATAAAATGAAAATGAAATGTGAACTATTACTTAATTAATATTAAGTTAGAGAGAAAATTGAGGTCAAAGTTTAACGCCTAATCTGTCTTCTCAGTGTCAGACCTCTAACCACTTTGTCTTGTATCGAAAATTATAAATTTTTCCGTCTAAAAGTATTCAGATATTGTCTGTTAGGTTAGATAAGATGAACGTTATCAGTTGTGTTGTGGTCGAAATGAGATAAACACTTCGCCGGCCGCAAATTTGACTTTAGAGTTCAGATGTTTTGTAAATATTCGGTTAGGCTGTGTGAGATGGCATTTCCGAAGCGACCATTTAAAGGTGTTTATTTGTGATTTAATTGTTTCCATGTGGTCGTTTTTACATGGAACACTGAAGCAAACAATGTTTCTGTGAATCTGCCAACCCAGAAAGAAATTGCAGTTTCTTTGAAATTGCAGTGTCGTTTTATTCCGCAGCCACAGATCTCATGTCTGTTTAGAAACTACATCTGAAACTGAAAGATTCATCTCTGTCAAATAACAGGATGTGAAGTTTGAGTCGCCTTCAGTCTTGAGTTATTTAAAACCAGATCTAGTTAAACACTTTTGACAGTTCTGAAGGGACTTGTCCAAGGTACAAAAATGATTTTTTTTTATTGTACATAAAAACTTTATTTCACAAAGTTGTTTTGAATTATGTATGAATTCATCATTGTCCTTTGATTTGATTTGAAAGTGGTTGCAGCTGATTTATTTGAAGATTTAAAATACGGACCATTTTTCAGTATAAAAACCCAGTGTGTTATTAGACGACCGCCTTCGGCTTTCAAAAACGTAACAGAGGCACTCAATCAAGCTTATGAAACTGTGCTACTTAACTAAAAAAGTTGCCTTTATTTTTTTCGGCTTGCAGTGGAAGGGATCGCACGATTCTACCTTTATTATCAAAGAAAACAATAATTCAGAATCGTAAAAGTTATGCTGGCCTTCAAAACAATTTTCAATGTTGCTGTAGGCACTAAATTTGTGTTTTTAGCTGATTAAAATAACATCTTAAAATTACAGAAAATAGCGTGCGGGTGTCCTACTTTTATCAAAGTTCAAACTTGTCGGTTTTCTTCATTGGTGTTTATGAGATATTGCTGACATCGTAAAAGGATCACAGCTTTTTAAAAGATTTTGGAGCCTTACAGCCCTTCTCAATTCTCCTAACAAAATTTCAAACGTTTTATAAAAGTAGTTTAAAGAGAATTTGGCTTATTCTGTTGTACAAAATATTTTACCCAATGAAGTCCTTAATTCTCATTGCGAAATGTATACTTTTGTATGAGATGTGTAAAGAGATTTAAGATGTTGATAAACTGCCTTGAGTTGAAAAGGTTAAGCCCACCTATCACCATTATCGACTGGCCTCAGAAATTGCAAGGGTCATGCAAGCAAAGGTTTATTATGTATAAAGATAAAAACTGTCATTTTTTTGGCAATTGGAATTTGAAATACAAACAAAAAGGGTCCCTTTATCTTTGTCTTGGGTGTGTCATGAGAAGATTTCCTTTTTATAAAAAACGCTAAAATGTTATTTAAGACAATTCGATAAATTTATAAATTGTACATCGTAGTGAAAATATTTTTTTTAAAACAGCTGACATTTTGGATATCTATTTTATCAACAGTGAATATGGTCCCTTACTGTGAATTTACATCACGACGCAGCATTCCATAAAATGGCGGCTAAGAAGTCAAGACTCGTGACGTATTTGGTTCTCAACAAAACCTGTTGTGTTTTTTAAAATCTTCGTACAAATAATAAAATGTAACCTCCAATAATTGAGTCGAGAATTTATGATTCGACGCAAGTATAAAATCTGGCGTTATGCACAAAGGTCAAATCATTCTTTTACTAACTGTCAACCAGTTTCCACATCAGTTTAAATGTGTGTTTTTTTTTAAAAAATGTAAACAAATATCTACTGAGTATGTAATTTAGTATTTAACTCTTATGTAGATGCGAAATTGACGTACGTAATTCAATCTTTTTTAAAACACTACTTAGAACTTTTGAAACTTTTATATTAAACAAGATGATTTGATCCACAATTGCTATTCAAAGGATAGCGAAACTGTGATCAGATGGTATGCAAATCAATGGCATCAATGTTTTAAGGGCTTTCTTGTCCTCGGTGGGTCTAAGTCGTGGATGCTTAAAATCTGGTTCGGTTGGTTGCACAACAGAATTGTTTTCAAAATATCTTGTCGAGTTCAGGAAGACATAATGCTGTTTTCTCAGTGCATGTCGCTTTGCCCTAAGCTTGTTATTTTGAAGTTATTTGTTATCCACTCCACCATTCAGAAATTCGCTAACACAGCAGGGAATAACGAATTCAGGCTGGAAACCAATCCTAATTTTATGATCACATTTAGTGATAACTGTATTAAAATGTTTCACATCTTGTTCTAAATACTGATAAGTAGAAGGTATTTCTTACAAAAGTACATCCTAAAAGCGGCTTATCTAAACTGCCAAAGGAAATTCTCCTGTACGAGAATTACTGACCTGATCAAATTATATATGTGGTCTAACGATGTAAATTCCAGAACCAAAAATTTATGGTGACCGTGTTTAAAAAGAGAAGGGAATCGTGCAAGATTCTTACGACAAAATGCAGTATTTTTCATAAACCAAATTGCACTATGTCTTTGCTATTGCCTGCGTACCTCAAGATACCTTTAAGTATTTCTACAGAGCTATTCTATAAATTATTTTGAACATAACTCGTGAGTACACTCCACAGTAACGGAATACATGGTGGTATCGGCACACCGAGAGCGAAGATTTTAATCTATCAATATGGAAATGTAACTTGCACACGTTATTCTCAATTCTGTCTAAGTCACTCACCGTAAGCAGCACAACAACTGCCAACAACGCCAAGAAAACAAGATTCCCATAAACAGCCATGTCGTAGTCTGTTGTTTCCTTGAACCTAGAGATACACCTCGCCCCGACTCCAACGAGTTTGTGGTTTTTAACTTTTAACAAACCCTTACAAAGACGCGTTGAAATAAAGCTGAAAAGGTGAAATTTGACACGACAGTGCAGAAATAGTTTTCCTTTAATGTGGTTTAAAAATTATCTGATGAGCTGTCGGTTCTTTACACGCCCAGAGAGAATTATTCAATCATCTGAGATCTGTTTGTTTTTCTCAAAATGCATGATGTGATACAGTGTTTCTTCCTCTCTTTATTTCTCTTTAAAAAGCAATCTATTATCTTCCTACCAGTTAAACGTCTGTGGTGTCGACACAATTTGCAAACTGAAATAATTGTGCTGAGTTATTTGTTGCATCATGATCTTGCGCGCGGGCTACTTAGCAATTAAGGTGGCGGCAGAGTCACTGTCAACGCGTGAATAGTCGCACTGAGACGCTGACTGTTTACGAACATAATACCGATATCAAAGGATATCTCCATCCAAAACAAACAGTATAGTGAAGCGTCCTTGTACAGCGAGCCGCGCAAAACTAGCTGTTACTAATTTAATTACGAGAGACCATTAAGTATATAAAGTTGTTTTCTTGTAAGTTGTATACACTTTAATGGATTAAAAAGCATACCTTTAAACTATTAAGGTAAGTGTTATTTTCAATCCTATATATTTTTTTTTAATTATGCATAGCGCAACAGAAAGACAACTACAATACAAAATTTTTGCTCTCTAGTTTTTTTTTTGTTTGCTTTGCGGTTGGAGATCGTGGGAGAAACTTTATTTCTTGTTCGTTTCTCCTCATGGATTAGCTTTAAATACATCGTGAAAATTTTTTTGATTGTTAAAAAATATCAGGTGCGATCCTCTTGTACAATTTTCTTCGCCAATTTTCTTGATGACAAACATTATTAGAAGTTATATTTTTATTTATTGTAATACCATCAGCACTACATCGAACATGCACTACAAACAATTGTTGTTATGATATTTCATCTTTTTAACTTTTTCTCATAAAAAACTATTAAAATATTTGCTATCATCACCATCACTATCATCATCATCACCATCATCATCATCACTATCATCATCATCACCACCATCATCACCATCATCATCACCATCACCATCATCATCATCACTATCATCATCATCACCATCATCATCATCACTATCATCATCATCACCATCATCATCATCATCATCACCATCATCATCATCACCATCATCACTATCATCATAATCATCACCGCCATCATCATCATCACTATCATCATTTTCACCATCATCATCATCACCATCATCATTATAACCATCATTATCATCGTCATCATCATTATCATCATCATCATCATCACCATCATCAACATCACCATCATCATTATCACCATCATCATCATCACCATCATCATCACCATCATCATCACCATCATCATCACCATCATCATCACCATCATCATCACCATCATCACCACTATCATCATCACCATCATCATCACCATTTTCACCATCATCATCACCATCATCATCATCATTATCATCACTATCATCACCACTATCATCATCACCATCATCATCACCATTAGCACCACTATCATCATCATCATCATCATCATAACCATTATCACCATCATCATCACCATCATCATCACCATCATCATCACCATTATCACCATCATCATCACCATCATCATCACCATCATCATCACCATCATCATCACCATCATCATCACCATCATCATCGCCATCATCATCACCATCATCATCACCATCATCACCACTATCATCATCACCATCATCATCATCACCATTAGCACCATCATCATCACCATCATCACCATCATCATCACCATTAGCACCATTATCATCACCATCATCATCACCATCATCATCACCATCATCATCACCATTATCACCATCATCATCACCATTATCACCATCATCATCACCATCATCATTATCACCAACTTCATCCTCACCATCACCATCAATAATATAAGTAATCTTATTTCCATTCGTTTCAATGAAAATTTTGTCAGTCGCAGTCAATCTCGTCTTTTTGACCTATAGTCGGGTGTTTGTAAATTATACAAAAATATGGTTCATTGAATAAAACATGTTGTGCTGCATTTGTATTTACGTTATTTTGCTATCTCTAAAAAGTTTGATAGTTAGGTAACTAAGTGTTCTCAGTTATTCAATATCGTTAGTCAGTAAGGGATTCCAGTCTCAAATAGCTGAAATTAAATACCTGTTTATAATTGAACGTTGTTATTCTTAAAATATATTTTTATTAGGAAAATCACGTGATTTAGAATGATGATTTGGAGTAAAGAGCAAGCGTGGCCTCACTAAATAATTAAAAACAGGAAAATGGTTAAAGATTGGAAAACTACGGCAGTTGACGTCATTCAACAGGAGATGTACGCCAGGATATTTCTATACACTTTACTCAGTTGCAAAGCAATGATACATAATGAATTAGAAAAGGAAAACAAAGGCGTGCGTTTCAAAAATGAAACAAGAAGTTATTTGTCATATCAGAGTTACAATGAGTAAATAAAAATTTAAGTTTGAAGCTCGGTTTTGTTCAAAGATTGGCAGCTTTTATTTTATTTCCGAATTTTGTTCAAAGATCTGGCATGCAGCTTTCTATTTAACTTCCGTTTGATTTAACGTGAGTATAACATGCACTTTTCTATTGAGATATAATGCATGCCGAAGGAAATTGCAATTTACTAAGAGAAAGTTTTAAATACTTTTTAATCTGATAATTTTAAAAGCAGAGTTACTGGACAAAAATAATCTTTGAAAAGAAAAAATTGGTAAAGTTGAAAATATCTAATAGACTGTTAATTCTGCCAAGACCGTGTACGAATCGCCGTGTAGTATAAACTAAAGTAGCATTGTGAAGATCCATTAACCACTGTAGAAATTTCTGGACTAAGGTAATGCCGTAATTTATAGCGGCGATTACGAAAGACAATAGAATTAATTTGATGATATCAATAAACAACAAGAAACAACATAGAGTTTGCGTAGGAAACGATCCCTTTGGCAGAGTATAAGTGATGTTATTTTAAAATCGATGGAAATTACTATTTTCAGAATTAGTTTCAAAGTTATGGACACAAGAACACAAACAATCTGGATTTGAACTTTAGCATTTTATTACATTAAAACCACCAATATCTAAAGCTTAACTTCGAAATAATTTCTAAAACCTAAAATCATCACCAAATGTTAATGCAGTCTTGCGTTTTGTTTTCATTTCAGAAATATGAGTACTTTTTTGCTAATGCATAACAACGTAAATATCTTTTGACCATTCCTAGGGCTTTTAAGAAATAACAAAGTAACACTTGAATAAAAACCATTCAATATCTTATCTTTTGCTTTAAGTAACTATGTCATACAAAGAAAGTTATAATATGGTTTTATTTTAAAAACTAACTTTTGCTTGCATACTCGGTTTTCGGCATGCATTATATCTCAATTCAATGTCCAAATTTTAAATTCAAATCTATAGGCCGAGCACTTTTAAAAATTTCGTCTGAAATATAATGTCGTCTAGTTTCCAAACAAATCAAAGATGGGAAAAAATAAATATATCAAAACAAAAGTACAGTGAATTTATTAAGTTTTTGATTTACGTTGCACGAAAAACGCAAAAAGAATGATTGAATTTTGATCCTTAAACCCATATGGTCATTCAATAGCCGGTTCTATTTCTGATACCTTAATTTGTAGTGTCTTATATTTGTTTGATTTTCAAATATAGCTTAATATTTGGAGAGCCCTCGGAAAAGCTTAAGTAGACTAAAAGCTTCACTTTGTTAAAGTATTGTTGTAATGTGAAGGTCAGTAAGATTTATTTAGCTGTAAGACAATTAAAAAAGAGATATATATATATATAAAAAGCTATTAATTTAAACTGTGCGGTTTAAGACAAAGAATACTATTTGTCAATATAGATAACTATACATACTCCGAGAAACACAAGACTTACACGCTCTTTTTTACAAGAACCAATAAATTTTGCTGAGGCCGTCTGTTCTTAATTTTTTTTCTCCTTCAGCCTCAATTTGTTCCGTGTGCGATTTGAAGATTCAGTCAGTTCCTACTAGAAACATTTTCACTTTTATTTTTCAGCCTCAGCCTCAGCTTGTTCTTAAATTGTTCTTAACCTTTGCCAGTTACAGCCTCATTGTTCTTATAAAGTTGTTCTTATAAATTAAAAAAGGTGTAGTAAGAAGACTCGGAGGAACAAATAAAGAACGGCCACATAAGCTGGAAATACGCATGTGTTTGAAGGTCAAGAGCAATTTTCTGTTTTGTCCTAAGTTAGATCTTGTTTAAATTGTTTATGTATGACAAAAAGTTTTAGTCTTCCGGGAGAATCGAAATAGCAATCTTTGTTTTCATATAAAATCCGCAACACAATCACATGACTAACTCAAAAGACAAACAAAACTCGCCATTCCTATCACCAATGATCACCACATTCAGTGTTGACGAAATTAGGCATATTCCTTCTGGCAATCTACGAGTGACAAATTTCAAACATACATCAATGCAATCCCATAAGTTTAAACATAAGTCGGCAAATTTATAATCACCGACAAAACTCTTAACAACTTAAAAAATCATTTTTATCCGTGTCTAAATTTTCCTTATTTTAATAATAGCTTTCTCAGTAACACTTATGACGAATGATCAACCGTCATTGAATCGAGTTTTCAAAGCCACTTTTCAATTCGAAATTTGTACAATTACCTAAATATTGATCGAGTATAAATAGGGATGGTTTCTCAATAGAGGCTACCGCCTCATTACCGTTTCATTTATATGGCCGACATTTGTTTTTCTTTATCCAAACCTTAACTCTTTGTGTTTGCTTGATAGCTATAATCAAAACATTAAGATGATCAAGAGGGGAGGCAAAAGATTTTAGTACCAATATCATTTTTTAAGGTCGCTTTTTTCGTGTTTGCCTCGGGTGCTTCAGCACAAAAGGTTCAAAAAAACTAAAGATAAAAGAAACTCAACAATTTTCTTATCGTTGTTTAGTTGTAAAGAACTATGACGTTAGTCGAACGTTGTTATTATTGCATTTCAAAATTTGGCTTCAATATATTTACAGCCATGACCTGTGTAAGTTCCTTCCACGTGTACAATCTCAACACTGAAATGTTCTTTTGTCTTTTGCAAATGGGTTTGACTTTGTCGCCGACAGTAAAGATCAATTATAGATTTAAAATTTTGATAAGACGGCAAAACTGCAAAGAAACGCTTCCTTTAGCTTCTACTTTGTTGCATATACTTGGTAAGAGTGGATGAGCGACTAAGGCCGAGCGGTGCATTTACTCATTTCATTTTATGAGTTTATGATAAAACATTCACTGAGCTGACATTGACTCGCGTCTGTTCATCTGCCACCTTAAACCTAAGTTTAATTGCACTGAACGTAGTTAGTTGAGTCTTTTGGCGTAATATTTTTGTGTTAGAAAGATCAGAGACAAAACCGTAACAAGAAATCTAAGAGAAGACCATAAAATAAAGCAACATTTTATTGAGTTAATATCACTGTTCTTTTGGAGTCTCAAGTTAAGAATTAATATTTAATAAAGATTGATATCTTGTTTTGCTTTACAAATATTGTTCAAATAACAATCTTTTTTAAAAGTACATTCCGAGGCTTGTTCTCTCTTTTTCAGTTAGTTTTGTAAAATGTTTCTTCATTTTGCTATTTTTTTCAACATTCTAGAATACTTTTTTTGTGTCAGTAAAAACAAATTCATGTATTTTTGCTTTTTGTTTTGTGACCATAATTGGACTGGTAACATTGAATTTTTGTTTTTCTTTAATTTGAGCCATAATTCTATAAATTCTTTCATAAGCTTAATTCTTCAGTTTACAAAACACAAAGAAATAGAATACATTGGTGATATGACATATTTAATAACTATTCTTTCTCATTTTACCAAGAGTGAAAATACTGTAGTCGGACTGTAAGCCGAGGTAATTGTGTAGTAATAAATATGCAAAATACCTTCAAAGACAGAAAGTAATTGACTTCCAAGCTAAATTGATCCAAAGTAATTTTGATAATTTATTTCTATTAAAATGAACGATATCACAATATTTGAAGTGGCGTAATCAAGTGCTCGGTGATTGAACTATTTTTTTCATTTTTTTTTTAATAGAATAACACTTTTGATCAGGTTAGGACGCAAGATTATAGAAATGACACTTGCACATATTTCACAAAATCAATAGCGCGGCAATCGCATAAATTCTAAAAAAATAACCTAGCAAAAATAATTTTATAGCGATTATGGAATTGAACCTTATTAAAACGCTAATTTTTCTCCAAAATATTTTAAAAACTAAAATATTATTTGATATTGTTGGGAAAAAAATATGAAGATTTCTTCCCAGCTAAGGGTTTACTTGACTTTACACTGATTATGCTCAAATGCATGTTGAAGGAATGAAGAGAAAAGAAAATAATTGTAAAAATGTTACTATGGCAACATTAAGCGATTTTGCTGCTGTTGGAAAAATACTATAAATTGAAAAGTTCAACGGTTCAATTCTTGTTCAGTAAAATTTACAAACTGCAATTGTGATGTGAAGTAAACGAGAAAGAGCTACCACACGCACAAGAAGGGATTAACACTATAAGAAATCCTTCGAAACTTGCATCACATCTTTCTGTGCTGCATTTAAGAATTGTAAAAGCTACAAAACCGAACCGGCTTTTCACCTTTATTTCGAGTCAAACTTAAGATATATCAGGTATAAATTCAGTAAATCGTTTTGGCTTTTTTACTTCGCTGATTCAATCTGGCAAATTGAATCAGGTCGTAGCTAACACCAGACCCGTCATTGACTAGTGATTGCTAGTTAATCAAGAAGTCATTTTTTTTATGAAGAAAGTAAAAACCTAAAATACATTATAAAATACATTGAATGAAGATGCGTTGTTTGATATCAGTGTTAGTTGAAACTTTTTCGTTCAAAGATTTGGCAGCTTTTAATTTCAAAGTTTGTTCAAACCTAACCTGGCAGCTACTTTTCTAAATTTTATTAAAAGTCAGTAAATAGGAAATTTATGTTGAATTCTTTTATCCAAAAACTTGAGTTTGGACTTAAATTGGAGCCGGAATAGTTTTTACTCAAAAGAGCATAAAAATAAAAACCATTTGGTTTTACCACGAAGAAAAACTTCAACAAAAGCCGTCTACAGGTTGTTGCCGATCTTCAGACGTCTCTATATATAAATATTGCAGTTTTATGAATTTATAACTTCACACCGTATTGAAAAAAATTTGGTTAAAAAGCTGTTTTTTTTAACAAAATGCTTTTCACTACGGTGTACAAGTTATAGAATTATAAAACTGTTTCTGTAGAAACACCAACGCATCATCCATTTATGATATGAATATTGCAGCTGAAACGTGGCAAAAAAATCTTACATGCCGACTATCAAAACAGTTTTTCAGCTTTTCTTTATTTATCTTGCATTACTGTTTGTTAGTTCTAGTTGCAGTAATAGTTTCTGTTAACCGGTTATCTCTTTTTGCGCTGTTTTGTTTGGGCGTGTACAACCTATTACAGGTGCCCCTGCTGTGATCTCAATCGAAGAGTGCTTGATGATCTATTAACCACTATTACAAGCAACATCCAGTCTGCTCTCAATATTGAAAAAGTTGTGAATTGATTTAGGCAATCAAGTCTCTATACACCTGCCGTATTTTCTGACGGTCTAATTTTAAAACTTTTTCAACTACCCTTTCACGATCGCAGATTACAGAAATTCGCAAAAGAATTGAGGATTCTCTTGCTTTTGAGTCATATAGTTATAGTAACATGGAAATACAAAGTGTGTTTGCTTTAGGAGTGGATTAATCTACAGGGCAGGAATGTTTATAAAGTAATATCTACCCAGGGAAGTCAGTACTGATTTGTCATAAAGGATTATAGGTTTGCTAGCGCTTGCTGACTGACAAAACAATCCTGACTTTCATTCAACGTTTTCAGGTTTTGCTATTTAAGAACTTGATTATAAGATTACCTGCAAAAAGATGCGGAACTGAAAAAATCTACTTTGAAGTGTTTTCCTTATCATATATATAGTTTTTAGGAAACCGGTTGATATGAGTGAAAATCTTAAGTGACAAAAATTTTAGTGTGAAAATATTCGTTAAAAGAAGTCCGCTTGCCAGAGGCCATTTTTGCGGTTAATAAGATTGTTGTAGATGCCTTCCGGTCTCGCTAACTTCGTCCCCAATTATGGAGCAACTTTTTTAATAATGTTGAACATCAATCAGAATTTTCTCAATCGCCTTGGGCGAATATAGAAACACGATCTTTTTATGTTCTACTTTCTGCTGGCCCTGGTTTAGTAAACTAAAAAACTGTCTTCTCCTGGCGTAAATTTCTTAAGTTACTAACAAACTAGCTAATAACCTTTAAATCAAGTTTCTTTGATATTAAAGAATTCAGTTTTTGCTTGGCGTAATAGAGGCAAAGATGCCTATTCGCCTGTTTATAAAACTGATTTAGTAGGAGTGTCGGCATTTCAAATAGCTGGACAAGTTATTATTGCAATTATCAGAACATGACAGTTGATGCGAAAGGACGGACGCTATAGTTCGTTTTTCTCTTTTCAGACTATAGGGATAATAGCTACAATAGATTACCACAAAATAGCATAATCCTGTTTTTATTCTAAGCTAGACACCGATAAAGTTAGTGGGTGTAAAGAAGGCGTAAATATTCTTTGCTCTTCTAACCCGGACCTACTTGGCCAACTTCTGAAAATTCTCCAACAGAATTTTTAAACTTTAAGCTTATAAAACAAGCGTTGAAAAGTTTGTTGCGTGCTCTAAGGAGGATTTGAAAAACAAACGATAAATCTGAAAGCAAACAAAGTATCCCTCCTAATTAACTTCACAGTCTAGGAAAGTAAATAGCCAATGTTCTTTCGTGACCGGTCGGTTTTCTTGAAGTGTGAAAGCCGAGCTAGACTGTAGACATCATCTCAAGTAAGAAAGTTCTGTTGAAGAGATCTCTTGTATTTGCGGTTGCCAAGAATTCAGACGCTATGTTTAAGCACTTGAGATGTTTTCATTTTAATTATTACAATATCTATTTTCTTTGAGCAAAAAAGGTTTTGATAAATTCTCAGTTTCGTTTTTACAAACCTCTTTGACATCAAATAACATTTTTTTCCTACTTATCTAGAAAGCAACAAATTATTTGACTTCCCACCACAGTAACAATTAAGGAAAGATATTCATTTCTTTTTAAAGCCAAAAGCACTTATTTTGTTCCGTTATAAAATACATAATTGTCGGTTGTTTGTCTACAAGTGATGTGATCATAGAAATCTTTATCAAACTTAAGATTGCTGTTTATTCAGTTTTGACCAGCGAAATCACATCTCTGAATATGGGAAAAATGTGTTAGTAACATTATAAAAATTAAAGTTTGATCCGCATAAGTTTGTTGTTTCTGTTTAATCCCTGCAAATATGAACCAGTTAAAAAGATAGAATCGATTTTGTATTATGAATAAGCGAAACTCCACGTCCGTTAACTGCAAAATTATTTTCACAAATTCCTTCTGAAACCGATCGAAAATCTTAGTCGCAGCTGTTTCTGCTTAATTCTAGAAACGAAATGTTTTCGAGACAAAAACACATCTGTGTTCATAAGGAGAATCGGAAACAGAAAACCTCAAACCATTAACCCAAACTCTGCTCAGTTCACAGTCAGAGGAAACAACTATTTAGAATGACCTGTTGTGGAAAGCATTGTACTGCACCGTGGGACTTCTTCGCTCATTGAAAGAACTCTTTTACTGTAAAATGGTCACATTTGTTTCATAGATTATTGCTAGCTGTTGTTACAAAGTTCAGATTTTAAGCTAACTATTAACTTCCCGTTGGGAGCCCATAAAAGCAATGATTTGAAGTGTTTTTGTGAAGCACTTTCCATTTATTGACAACATATATAAACGTAAAGATAAGAATTTCTTAGACAATTTGTACCTTACAAACACCAAATATATATCGCCTAAGTTAAATGTTCTAAAATTAAAATGAATACAGTTATAGAATTTGATTCTCTCAATGATTAAATAAACTTCAAAGTTATAAATACTGCTCCGTTCATTTCAACAAGGTCTCGTGAAGAGATTTCATACAGTGCAATTCAAGCCCTCCATTGCTTAAATAAGAAAACCTATATTAAACTATTTACACAAATTCACAAGCGCAGTTTCAATAGAAAGTGTTGGTATGTTTTTGTCTTGTAAGACTGTTTGACAATAGGAGAGCATTCTTTATACACAGTAGTTGTAAATCTTTTGAAGGTATCATAGATCGTGAGTCAATATTGACACGGGATTCTATTATTCTCAATACTCATCCTGTTATCTCGAGAATTGCTTTGGAAATATGTGTTAATAGGCCGATATACAACTCAAAAGAAAGAGTTTCATTGCTCAGACTTTCTCATAGGGTAAATGATTACGGCTCTTATCCTACCAAAGCAAAATGATTTCTACTCAACCTGTGCATAACTAACAACCATTAGCTTTCACTGGTTTCAGATTTTACGCTCGATGCCTCACTTCCAGCACTACCACCACACGGAGAAGGTGCTTTATCCTCGTCCTTTTCGCTTTTATCTAGATCTGTTTTCTTGCTACTGCCATTATGAGTTTTAACATGTTTAGACAGATGATCACTGCGCATAAATCGCTTGTTACAAGTGGGGCAGGCAAACCTTTTCTCGCCTGTGTGAGTTCTTAAGTGTCGTTGCAGCTCGTCAGATCTTGTAAATCTTTTACCACAGAAAAGCCAGTTGCATACAAAAGGTCTTTCTCCGGTGTGCCAACGTAAATGTGCCTTTAAATGCGACGTTTTGCCGTAAACTTTTCCGCAACCAGGGATGTGGCAGATGTGTTGAGTCTTTTTGCGAAATGGCGCTCCGCTAGCACTGAGCCTCTCGTTTTCCTGACAATAAGGGCAATCACAAGTTGCTCGGCCTGTGTAACGACGCGTTGCTCTCGCAACACTCTGAACTGTTGGCAACAAAGCTGGTGGACCGGGAATATACGAAGGCACGTCTATATATGTTGGCAATCCCACCTTTGATGCTTCATTTCCTAAACAAGAATTTGAAAGGAAATGCCCATGGTTAATGTTTGCCATAGAGACTGGAGTCATTGCATGAGGCACGTTCGTTGGCGAGAATTCGTGTGTTAGTCCTGGATAATGGGTAAAACCTGGATGAATTGGGCCTGCTGAGTGAGCTTGCTCGATCCAAGACGGATTACTATGCATCTCCCAGAAGCTCGGTCTCGTTGGTTGAGAGTGTGAGTGGTGTGAATGCGGATCAACGTTCTGTTTGAACCAGCCCTGG
Organism: Zoanthus sociatus; assembly: GCA_025331085.2. Lineage (NCBI taxonomy): Eukaryota > Metazoa > Cnidaria > Anthozoa > Zoantharia > Zoanthidae > Zoanthus > Zoanthus sociatus. Next base: position 17,373 of record JAOBAY020006867.1, on the reverse strand, counting down.
TGTACGCTGTGGTCATATGGATGTGGTAGTCGAGGATAAATAGCTGTTTCAACTGCAGCTTGATGGTGAAGACGGCTAACAGCCATTGGATCTGTTACTGAACTGTGAAAATTTGAAACTGTTTGACTAGGCAAGAATAGTTCGCTTGTCTGGTTACCAACAGCTTCGCTACAACTCGTTGTTGGATAACTACTAGGAAATGGAGTTTCTGTCAGACGAGATGCTCTAGATACTGCAATGGATGGGGACTGTTTCCAAGGATAAAACCCTTTGCCGACTGTAGCATCGATCTGTGGCGGCGGTGTTTGTTGACCAATACGGCTACAAGTGGCAGCCAACATTGCAAGCGGAGTTGTTTTAGGTCTTGTCAGCAGCGATGTTTGTTCCTAAAATGACCGAGCGAAATCGGAAGATATTATATTAGCGATGTCAGTAATCAGCTTACGACAAAACACTAATCAAACTTATCAAATCAGAATAAATTCCGCTACAAACACATCAACTTCAATCTCATTACAGACCTGTACAACGAAGCAGTTATTCATGGAAGGTAAAAAGAAAATATTTAATCTTTTGTTTCTAATGTTTTACTTGATGTGATTTTCTAAGTTTTCTTTCCGCCCCAATATATGTAAGCGTTTTGATTCACCGAGTCTCCGCGGCATAGTAAAGTCTTTTAAGATGCCGCTCTACTTGTCAAGAACCAATCACATCGTGCCTTCACAAATATGATTGAACGATAGGGATTTGTTGACATATAATAAGATGTTCCAAATGGCACAATTATTCTGCACCGATCACATCGGACAATACAACGCACCTATCACGGGTGACGCGGTAAGACCCTTAAGTCAGCCAAAACGTTGACAATTAAAGAATTTTCAATGTCTTCGCACCTGCTTTTTGCGGATAAAATTTAGAAATTATTGTTGGGGAGCCAAACAGGTCACTTTACATGTTTTGAGTAGTATCGGAAGTGCTTATTAAGTAGATCTCAATGAATTTCAATAAATTCTTGATCTATTGAGGAATTGGTAATTTGTGTAAAGTGAAAACACGAAGGCTTGCACGCCTCGTGAATATTTGTATAAATTCTATTTTTAAAAACTGGCGCCGCGATCATGAGCTAAATTTATCCGCACAGCCAAAATATATTCGTATATTAGCAAAAGTGAAATTGTGGGTGGCTGTAACCGGAACAAGGGGCGTTAAAGTCATGTTCAAATGGGCGGTCAGGAGGCGTTAGCTGATCAGATCACGAGCATACAACATAATTTATCTCAAATACTTGGGAAAGCGGCGGCTCGGCCTTTTGGTCAGTAATGCAAACAATCATTCCATCGCTTCATTCACACCTCTACAGTTAAAGATTGACACAACAAATGCGATTGTCCGAACAACAACTGAACAAACTTTGTTGATTATACTCTGGTTCTATCTAAAATTGTTCAAGTACTTCAAGTTTTTTTTTGGTAGAGTAAATTCTCATTAACATCATGAAGCCAGTTGAAATCGATGTCCGATGTGTTTTTACCCGGCAATTGGACACCGGTTGAAATAATTGCAAAGTTAGTAAAAACGATAATTAAGCGCATTTCTTTAGTGGTTTTAATCCCCTTTGGGAAATACAAAGTACAGTTTACGTGCTTTGTGAAGTTAACTATCGAGTCTGTATTTAAAATAATGCCGCTATTAAGCAATTCAACACAGAATTGATTCTGCAAAGCCAAATGTATTTCGCAATATGAAACCCCTGTAGCGACGAAAGTCTTTTAAAACTGCTACGAGGTTTATAAGACTGTATTAACTCTATAAAGCTAGTATTTTTAACTCTGTATGCGGTCGTGTGTGCGTTTTGTGTTATAGCTTGCACGCTGTGCCACCTTTTAGCAATGTATATTACAATTAAGAACAAACAGTTTGTTTACTGCTTCAAATTTTCAGTACATTTCACATCGGCTTAACGAGAAATCTCTCTATTTGATATGCAAAAAAGCATTCATACTTAATTAGCTCATAGCTTCTATACTAACCGCTGCTAGGGTTTTTAAATCGTTCGTTCTTACAAATAAATTAGTTTTCAATCTTTTGCCACAGCTTCAGGTGCTAAACATAGAGTTTCCTGTTGAAATTTAAATTGTTAGTGCATTAAATATCATTGCTCTAATAGAAAAAAATATCTTCTTTCAGATAATAAACCCATTTTTAAGACTGAAACAAGTATTTGGCACCCTATCATCTGTCTCGTTCACAGCATATTTAGTGAATGCTTCTTAATGTAGTTTGAAAGTGACCCGACAACATGATCAGATTGTGTTTTCGTACCTCTAAAAGCAACTTCTCGCATCTGCCATGTTGCTCACTCACTCTGAAAACGTTATGGTTTGAATAACAGGAACAGAACCACTAAACCTGATACTGGTGGACTTCTGGTATACAACGAAGGTTAATCTTCACCCGGTTACTAAAAACACACATGCAGCGGGCAAGACGATTTCAATCAGGCGTGGTTATGAGAATTATCGACCAGCGAGAAATCGATAGGCGTAATTAGTCTTGTGTTTGAAGTGCCGCGCTGGTTAGTTAGCTCTTCAACTGTGCTAAGGACGTGCATGACCTTGTTCCAATATAAATGGTCTTTAATGCAAACTGTCGAGTTTCTGGCAGCTGCTGCTAACCAAAAGATGGCGTTATTATTTTGCGGCGTTGAGGGGTCGTGTCACAATAAAATGAAATAGAGCAATGAGCCCGCGGGTAACGGTAAACCACAATAATTACAGAGCACAAAATTGAGTGTCGGACACGCTAACTCGAATTCAGAGCCAGATGAAAAGTTAGAGTGTAAATTGGATCGGAACGCCCCCTACTCATATTTTGACTTGTCGGCAGAGCGTATCGAATGGAAAGTAAGATAATGCATGCCTGTTGAGTGTTGATCCTAGCATGTAATACGGGGGGGAAGGATGGGGGGTTTACCAAGCAGACTATACTTGTTTGTAACAGAAGTAAAGCCAAACATGACAAGGCGGTTTCTTTTGCTATTGTCTTCAACGAAATTGCTTTTCAGAGAGTCCCGATAACGATCTCTTTGGAATTGATTCAGTGGGTCATGTATTTTTAATCGAATACTCAGCGCAGACATGCATGACACAGGCAACGACGTCAAAGTTATGAACTCAACACTGAAAAGAATGGCGGCAGCATCAAACGGCCTCTTAAAATGCTTTTGTAAATTAAGAAAATAAACGCGTGTATTTACATAACTGTAGTGATGGCGAAAGTCCTTGTTTTGTTGAATGTCTCTGCTCAACAACTAACTTGTTTACACCAGTCAAATTTATTGCCAGATTTTTTTTTTTTTTTTTTTTTTGAGTAATACAGGCAAAAATGTGAAGTTATAATCTGTCGCATCTAAATCTTTGTATCACATTGTAAAAAGCAGATTTGTGTTTGACCATGCGTTATCGACTAAATTCTTTTGTGTTGCTTTGTCGGTTCATGAAAAACCAAAGAAAAGTTATAATTGGGTGATAGGTTTTTGTTGAATTGAAGCCACCTCTAGGGCCATTCACCAAATGACATAAAGAAACTTTTGGTCGGCTGTTTATGAAAATACTACGCATTCTGTGACACGTGTTAACAAACTAACGGAACCGATAAAATGCCAAAGCGGCTGTTTTAACTGTCCTCAAACAAACACAAAAACAATGGCTGTAATTAAATCAAGAAAAATCATTCGTTTGTTTGAGTTGTCATTAAACGTAAGCTATGCTATTTCTGCACAGCAAATTTGTAGTCAATGAGTACAAATCAAAAATGAAAACCGCGATTTATTTATTCTAGTTAAGATAAACTTGTATTCTAGAATATCCGAGTTGATTTCTTATTTGTGTTTGCTAAATGTGGCATCTCAATTCGAACGGAACCGTTAAAACTCCACTAAATATGATGTTTTAAAGTTTTTAAAAACTTATTTAAAACATTATTACCATAAACGACAGCTGACATTCAAATGATATCAATACAGATGCTGCTTTTTTTCAAAAAAAAAAAAAAAAAGAAAAAATTGACGTGAATCACAAACAAAATGTTACAAAAGTTCAAACACAAAAAGCTATAAAAAACCTATTGTTGGCTAAAATAGTAAAATCTATAAAAGATTCTTTGTTAAGTTGTACTGAAAAAAATTTGATGGATAAGAAAAGCTATACTGATAGCCATGGTATATTGTAACCTTAGTTTTTCATTGGTATGTTTGATAGCCGAGAGATAGAGACGGGAAACTGTTCTTTCACTTCAATATGCATACACTCTTTTATTTATAAGAACAAATTTATAAGAACAATAAGGCTCAGATTGGCTGAAAATTAAGAACAGTTTAAGAACACGTTCAGGCTGAGGCTGAAAAAAAGTGAAAATGTTTCTAGTTGAAACTTTACTGATTGCAATTAATGTGCACAGTAAAAACACAGAAGCACCGGCCGTTTCCTATTTATCATTATATCTATACCGTATTGTTCCAAATGCAACACATATTCACTAATACTAAAAGTTCCTCAGATGATAAGGACTTATTTCCAATCCCTTGTCTTTTTGTTTCGATATTTTTCATTATTCCAAACAGCTCACAGATAAAGGGACAATTTAAGAACAAATTAATTCTGAAGCAGCCAAAAAATTAAGAACAATGAGCCTCGGCAACATTTACTGGTTCTTATAAATAAAAACGTGTATGATGATTAGATTCCATATGTTCGTGGAATTTCATTAGTAGTTGCTTTTTAAAGAATTATAAGATTTCAAACACTAAGGCACCAAACTTTGATAAAAACAAATAAAAGTGTACCATAAGTTGTAGAAAACATCTTTCTTCGTTCTTTTTGATTAGGTACTATCTGCCATTTTTAGGGGTATCGAATGGTCTTTGCATGCGAGCATGCGAGGAATGAGCACTTACGATGTATGTAATGGAGCTTCGTGCGTTTTCCCGATAATAAATACAGCGCCTCCAGAACAGCTACAGGCCGAGCTGTTGAAGAAACACTGATGTCAGAGGTAAGGGTATTGCAAACTTCTTGTTTTAATCATATCATAACTACCCGGTAATTTACTGTTTTTAAAAAGAAAAAGAAAAACCTACAAAGGAGGATTAAACGAGAATCCGTGCATGCAAGCCGACTCGCAAAAATTTGCGAACACAAGCAAGCTAGCACCCGTTTAATTTTTGCAAACAATTAGAGCAAAGGCCAAATTTTGCTAGCAAACATTTAAATTAAATGGAACTGATTATTCGATACCCCTTTTTTCTTGCTGAGTATAAAAAAAATTCAAAGAATAAAACTGACTTTCAAAAAAAAAACATTTCTACAACTTGATTTGTTAAAGTAAATTAAACATTCACTGATCATAAACCCTATCTTTCAAATGAACAAAATAAAAGTCTAAATTAGTAAATAGCGTTGTTTAACTGTTGATTTAAATATTTTAAAGTGAAAAAATTTAAAGATTAAACAAGTTCAGCATAAACTAAAAGAAAATTGAAGCCTCGTAATCTCGTATTGAGTTAGTCAGTTTTTTTCTTTTTATGTTGTGTAGCGCCCAGTTTTGTTTTTGATATGAACAGGTTTGATCAAAACCAACAAAACTTAACACTGAAGGAGAGATTAAGTGGGAAGCACCAACACGAGCAAATTAATTGCTGAAAAAAAAACGCAGATTAATCGGGAAGGTATATTTTGAAGTTAGAAAGAGGTTAAAATTTTCGGCCAGTCGGAAATCTCTTGTGCTGTTGAATTCTTTAGTCTTTACCAAGTGTTTGCTGGAACTTTCCAAACTAGTAAATACACTTGGGGTCTAATGTTTTTGCTTTGAAAAAAGTAGAACTTTATGTTGCTTTTGTTTCATTTTGAGATGCATTGAGAAGTGTTCTTGGTAACCGTGTTACAAAACCACACATTATACTTAGTAGAATCAGAATGACAAGCAACTCTGAAATTGTTATAGAGCATAGAAACATCAGAGAACACAGAATATTTTATATTCTTGAACCAGTTGGGCGATTGTGTTATGGAGTCAAACAAATTACTTCTTTCTTGACTTAAGTTTGTCAGTTCAAAATCATTTACAACAACACGAGATGCAAATGGTGAATCTTAAGTTTAAAAAAAGAATGAAAAGCAATTGAATTTGAAATACAAAATCTTCAAAATTATTTAAAACGTCCACGGTTTTTTTTTTGCTGCGAGCCCTTAGCTGTATGTATGATCAGTGGTTACTAAAGTCACGTGGTCTTTCAGTCACATGGTTTGTTAGTCACATGGTTTTGGTTTAGCAGCGGTTTGGCGTTTACAAGTGGAATACCCGGGAAGAAGCATTGAATAACGAGTTGATTTTCATGCACGTCCGATATATAGCATCTCGTAGCTATTCAAAATTTTCTGCTGCTTTGCAGGGATCTCCATCATAAGAGTTTTAAAAAAAATGTTTTCTGCCATCTCTAACAAAAATGTTGGCAAGACGAATGCCGGTGGCGAAAAACAATAAAACACGCTTTTTCTATGTTTTATACTCTGATAAAACATAGATTTTCGACCAATCAGAGCGCGGGTAGGGCCCTATCTATATCATAAATCTATATAAAGTTTTTTGGTGCGCTACACCGGTATCGCAGAGCCCGAGATCACGGGCCAATATCCTCTTGACCTGAAAAATGTTTTAGGCTTCGTTTTGGTACTAGCTTAAATTGGGTAAAGGGCAGTGACGATCATTCCGAACATCTTATATTGTTTAGTCTTCTTTTAGACCTCTTAAAAAAAAAAATCCTGGTTTATCATCAAAATTTTCTCAAAATTCAGTGAGGGAAGGGGCTCTTTTTTTCAGTTTTTTCTTTGTAGGGTTAATGCTTTTGCGGACTGCTGAGTTAGTTCGGGAATAAATCTGCACCATTAACTACCAAACTAAGTTGGACAGAGTGACATTTCTAAGGTGGAGTTTGCCGGAATGGTTAAACGCGGAGTGTGACACAAATGCATAGAAAAGGGAATCAAGTGTCGTAATGGTTTGTCACTCTTTTAACTGTTATGCAACATGAAAAATATTTCTCGACTATTTCGTCATATATTTTCTATTAAAAAAAAAATTTTAAAAAAAGTCAATTCGCTGGCAAAAATCAGTGCGCGCGCTGACGATAAACCGGGATTTTTTTAAAAGTGGCCTTAGACTTTTTTGTTACAAATAGTAATAGACTGCCAAGATAATGTGAAACAAAAATAACTGTACATAATTTTAAAAAAAGGTTAAATGAAGAGAGATTCATTAGTTTTAAAACGATAAATATGGAGCGATCAGCTAATTGCAGGAATTATAATCTTTTGAAGAAAAACATATGACAAGAATGCATTTAAAACTCTGAGGAGGAAAGGAAAACAAACCGATTTTTATGGCTCACTGTTATTATAGGCAGGATTACATATATTGGTTCCTGCTTTTTTCATTTTCAGAATAATTTTCTCTATTTCATAATAAGTATTGCTAGTCTCCAATAAATCTTGCAATGATGCACGAAAATTAAATTTAAGAGTTGTGTTTTGAAAATGTTCAAAACACAATCGGTATCTCTTTTGTAATCTTGGCCAAGTTTTGAGGAAGTAAGAACTAGTTTGGATTTCAAGGTTTGAATTTTTTTATATAAAAGTTTTGAGATGTAGAGGAACCGTACGAATGTACACGAGAAAGAGAAAGGAACAATTCCCTTAATGTTTGCAATTTAGTACACCGAAGTACAGACACTCTTAAGCGCTGTCTACATGACCAATTTTTATGTGACAATCTTTATTTGCTCGTGTGTAGATGTACAAAATTGACAAAATTTTGTATAACAATTTTATTTCTTGAAAAAAAGGCGTGTTAGTTTTTATGTGGCAAATAAAAATTGTCACATACAGAAAATTGTCCGTGCGGACGAGACAACACCAAAATTTGGCAATTTTTTTTGACGACGTCCATAGATTCCAGTTTCCAATTATCTTTTGCTTTCAAATAAAAATAAATGCTTCCTGAATGTTGCTCCCACTATCAATGCTTTCTAAATGTTGCTCGCACTATCAATGCTTCCTAAATGTTGCTCGCACTATCAATGTTTCCTCAATCCTGCTCGCACTATCATTGCCTCCAGAATGCTGCTCGCACTATCAATGTTTCCTAAATGTTGCTTGCACTATCAATGTTTCCCAAATGTTGCTCGCACTATCAATGTTTCCTAAATGTTGCTCGTGCAATCATTCATAGGTCTGGGATAGGGTCAGGTTTTCAGTGAGCTTAGAGCGGCACACCCCTACCCAAAAACTAATAATGTACCTTACCAGGGATGAGCTATACACAAAGAATAACCAAATGCAAGCTGTTGTTATAGACTCAATGCAAAAAGCAGTGATATGTTTAGATTAGTACTATCATATAGGTCCAAAGTTTATTAAAAACATAAAGAATTATCTTCAAAGCTAGAAATTGTGTTTGTAATATAAACAACGTAGAAACTCAAACATTTGTTTTAGACTTTACTGAATAAAACAAATAACCCCTGGGGAGATGAAGGGGATACTCTATTAGTTTTTGGGAGGGGTGTGTCGTTCTAAGTTCACTGAAAACCTGACCCTATCCCAGAAATATGAATGTTTGCACGAGCAACATTTAGGAAACATTGACCCTAAAAAGGATCCTGGGCATTTATTGGCTATATATTGCCTCCCAGTCAGAAGTAAATGAGAAATGTGGATGTGCTAGGCTAAGCGACATTGTCAAACAAAGAAGGTGGAGGTGGATTGGCCATGTGCTTAGAATGGAAAGAGACCACCATTGTGTCACTGGCTTGACCTGGACCCCTGTAGGAAGACGCAAGGTCGGTAGACCAAGAAAAACATGGCAACGAACAGTGGAAAAGGAGAGAGATGAGGCGGGCTGGAGAACTTGGGATAGCACAAGATACCTCGCAAGGGATAGAAACAGATGGAGGAATATTGTGGAGGCCTTATGCGTAACTAATCGCGAAGAGGCGAGGTAAGGTAAGGTAAGGTGTGCCGCCATAAGCTCAAAGCCCTGACCCTATCCCAAACCCATGAATAGTTAAAATTGATACCCTACCCCAACCTTTAAGTCAAAAATCATACCCTTCCCCTAAGTAAACATGCGTTAAAAGTTGCCTAACCGTACCATTTCCATTAACGTGCTTATAGGACTAGTGTCACCGCTGTGCTGCTCGTTTTATTAATGTCATAGATGTTATCATAACTCTCTCAACACCAAAAACTGTACCCTATCCCAAACTATTAGATCCCTAACCTATCCCAAATTAGATACCCCATCGCAGACCTCAGGTAAATATGATACCCTATCCCAGACTCTAAAGCTCAAAAACCATACCCTATAGGGCGGCACGTACCCATATACCTCATGTGGGCGAGTAATCCCCCTGGCAAAGGAAGAACACTTGAAATCTCGGCTCCTTACAAATTACGTTGTTTGTGTTGATATTCAGATGCGTTAATAAGATACGTTAGTCGAACGTACCGACACAATTCCAAGGGTTCCGGTCTTACAAAAAAAAAAAAAAAAAAAATCAACACTCAGAACAGGTAGAAAATCTAGAACACTCTTAAGGAATCTTTTTTAAAATTTATAGTAAGCAACAAAATTCAATATTGTTTTTAGTTTAAACTGCCTTTAGTTTGCAATCTAAAAGTGTTTACTTTTTTCATAAATTAGTAGAGATTGAATTGCAAATAAAAGGTGACATTTTTAAATAATCACTTTGTAATCAATTCGCAACGGTAGTACATGCACGTTCATTTGATCAGATCAAATAGAAGGAAGAAAAACATTTTATATTACTTGCCTTCGCAATTGAAGCGCCACGGCCGAATACGGAAATAACTAAACATTGACTATCTCAATAACCAGTACGTGATAAAAAATGTTTCCGGTTTCTAAACCGAAATACCTGCCTAGCTCATAGCTATATTTTTAGTTTGGTTAAAAGGCTCATTCTGAATAAATTATAACTCCGGGCTGTTTCGAATTTGGCAGTGCTTTTTTTGTGTTTTTAAAAATCTGGAGAGTGTAGTATTTTTACTTACAGGAATCCACCTTTATTTTGTAATTTCTTTCAAAAGTATTTTATTTATATAAAAAACACTTTCTTTTTATAATTTTAATACAAAATATTTTAAATTTTTTTAAAAATTTCAAAATTTATTTGAAAATGAGTCATTTTTTTTGTTATCAAAGAAAGAAAACCTAAATCGTCTTGACACATGATATATTTCCTAAATCATAAGTTGTTTTTTTTTGAAGTTAAGAGGGCGAAGAAAGAAATATCGACTTCTTGGAAATTTTAATTGCTTTTTTGTCTGTTATGATATATGTGCTTTCAGATACTTCCTGCTTCGGCTCATGAACAAAACGTAACTATATTGGCACTTTGAGAGGAGGAGAAGAAAAAGCCGTGAGAACAAAAATCAATATCCAAATGAAAAATTGACAATATTCTCCGTTCTTTGTCCCTATTTTCTACTAAATGCCGCCATTAGCGTAACAAAGTACTGGAGTAAGGTGCATTTCCCAAGCTTATATATATATATAGCAACTTATGTATAACAAGACGGAAACACGTATTGCAATGTGTATGTAGTCACTTCAGCGAGCATGTTTTAAACAATACCAATGCATATGTCGACTTAGCTTTGATATTTCATGTATCAGCTGGATGTAGAAAGTAAAAGAAAATAAGCAACTTGACATTTCGAAAAAATGATTTTCATCATGACTTTGTATACCTGTCTCGCGAAAATAGTTTTAAGTGGTGATGCTTTTATGAAAAGTGAAAAAAACCAGATGTCTTAAACTTAAGCTACTTTTGTGGCCTTTATAGCGCTGTTTGTCATATTGTCCATACGACTTCGTGAAAATTTTATTTCCGTTCGTGGTGGTCAACTTACAGTTAATTCAATAACAAGAATAGGACGGAAGTAAGTTTCTAGACTCAATAGCTTATATTTTATAAAATTATTCGCTTCTGTTTTGCGGAAGAGAAACAAATGCCAAATGGATACTTTCTCTGTTTGATGTTTATGGTTCATTGAACCGTGACAATACACTACTTTGATCTTAGAGTTGGAAAAACTTCTTTGCAAGTTTAGAGACAAATAGGTGCGCTAGAAAACCTCATTCATAGAGAACAAACATTGTATAAATCAACGACGTTAGACACATACTTTGCACAAAATCGCAATCGACACGGTACCTTGACTGATCGTAAAACACTTAAGTTTGAGTCAAATTCGAGTGAAGAATTCTAAACTCTTAAGATTTACAATAAACTTTTGTACAACTGATTACACTAAGGATTTATTGAGTTGATGCATAACATACAAAACTCAAACCAACCGTCAAAGACGTGAAATATTATTGAAAAGTTAGTTAACGCCGAATGACACGAGTCATGAGAAAATAATTAGGTACAGGAAACGCAGGAAATAAAGCGTTACAACTCAGTCAAAACGAATTTTTTTTCAAATATACCTGGATAAATCGATAGTAACAAATCTATTCTTACCTTATTGGATAGTCAAAACAAAAGTTAGTTCTGACAGCTTGTCTGTGATCAAAAACTAACTTGGTTGGTTTCTTCAATGGAGGTGCTAGGAACGCCCTCGCGTATTTATGGGGAAGCTATGACCTGTTATTGTGACGAGTACCTCGATTGTCTCAGAAAGATGTGTGCATAATTGTTTTTTATAGTTCTGTCGTTGACCAAATCTTATCACAAAAATACGAATGCGCTGTTAAAAAATGGATCAGAAAGTGAGCCGCTGATTTAAAAAACATTTGAAACTTCACTCCGAAATCAGATCGTTATTTACTCGTAACTTTTAAACCAAGTTTGATTTTTCATTTCTTTTTAAACTTGGTCGTCGTGTCTTTACTGGAAAGAGGAAGTAAGCTTTGATAAAACTCGGCAGGTGCCGCAATTTTAGTCACAGTCTTAATGGACATTGAGAAAACTTTATGTTGCCCGTTAGTCATTAACAAATTCCACTCCAAATTTTACGAATCTCCCAATCCCATATCAACATGCAATGCATTCATCTTTCCCACATTATTTCTTTTCCGCTTTTGTTTTAGCTTTGATACCTTCATTTGTCGTTTTAGAAAACGTAATAAATTGTCACTAAAAAGAATTAAGTCCCCTGCTTAAAAATAACAAAGCCGAGAGCTATTGCTATAGAATTTTCCAAGGAAAGCATTTGGTCAAGTTCACACAGACACAAAACACCGATTTATTTAATGTTGTTTTTAGATCAGGAGGAGCTGTTTTAGGTATCAAACAAATAAAAAAAGGCCGTAAAAGATATTTCAACTTACTTACTACAAAATGTCTGCTTATGTCAAAAAAGCCAGTTATATCTATCTGTGTCTTTGATATGGCTGAATAAAAAAGTATTTCATCTTTTGTTGTCACACAGACAACAGCAGTTTCTCTTTTCCGAAACAAACTAAACTAGATAAAAATAACATTGAATTAAAGTTAAATCTTGCTATGTTTTTGAGGCAAGTGAAAGTATGAATCAGCATGAATCCAAAGACATGTTTCAATATTTTTAAAAAAAATAAAAAAGTGATTATTAAGGCTCTAGAAAATTTTCTAGAAATTTGGGTTTGGACTAAATCGAAACATCAGGTAAGTGCTTTCTCAACAAAAGTCTTTAAAAATATTTTTCGAAAAATTATTAACTAGTTTTGTTACAGTTAAATAAATAGTTTTTGACTTACCACTATTAAATGAACGCTCCACGGATCATCTCGTAAATATTTTGGCCTGACGGGAGTGAGTGCAACTGAGGAACAAATCCTGTTCGAAAGTGTTAGTGGAAATATATTATCTTCCTTCACAGAAACGAAATAAATAAACCATGAGGAAGCGTGAAGGAAGGTGTTAACTCTATTTCCTCCTGCACAACGCTGTGTATAAATCTTCAATACAATTGCTATGAATAACTATATTTGTTGAAAAAAGTGACGCAAATAATATATATGCATGGAGGCTGGTTTCTCCGCCTTTGCAAATCCGTACTTCAGTTCTTTACAACGATCTCAAGTTGTTATATAGATTTTAAATACTATCGTGAAAATAACTGAAATGACTTGTTTTTAGGACACTTAACTTTTCCGTTAATTGACTAAAGCATTGCAAAATTTTTAATTAGATAGAAAGTTTATGACTGGTTTGGTGAGGCCATAACTAAGCCATGATGTTCCGTCAAGGAGTTTTCTCTAAGTAAAAACTTGAACCGTCCATTCGCTTTGAAAGGGCTGCGGCCAATTCCGATCAAATTCAAAAAGGCTTAACTTAAACTTACCTCCCAGTTCGTATTCACAATTTATAGAGAACAAGGTTTACAACAATTGATCCTTTATTCACTATAAAAAAGAAATAGAATATCGATGCTATAAAATGTCCGAGAAAAATTGACAAAGATTTGATGAAACCTGAATTAGTTTACATTTGTTTATTGTTAACAAAATTATTCAGTGTATCCACAAATGATAAAATTGTTTTTAATAGCGAGAAAGTCTAAGAAATTTATATGATAGTTACGCGGCTGTCCCAACAATGCATGCTATACTTAGCACAAAAAACATACGCCATAATAGAGGAGACTCTTGAAATTAGGACCATTCTACTGTTTACCCTGTACTTCTGCATTGTCAATCAAATTGATCACTCAAAACGGCTATTTACACAAGCCTTGCTGTTAGAGTTTACTATCACAAAGTTTACTGAATTCGAATGATTTATTCCTTTAGCGAGCCAACTTAGTTGCTGCAACTTCGTCGAGTCGAAAGAACGCTCAAACTAATGTAATGTCAACCAACTTTCTTAGCTTTCATTTATTGGTTCATCTTGCAATACCGAACAGGAGTACTCTCCTACAGGGTTTCACTCTTAAGATTGATTTGAACAAAAAACTTCGAAATTTTCATTGTTTTGCTTTGTTTCACATGACAAAAGTTTGTGACTGAATAACGCATCAGATGGACTTTCACCAGGTTGGCAATGAACTTCCTTAATTGATTATTGCGTGTTGAAGCCGATCTTAATTGGTTCCGCGTTATTCAACTTTTTAGGCGGATTTTGGGAGGGGCTATACTCCAACCTAGACTCCATTAGTCATTTCCCATCAATTGATTCTAAAAAAGCCTCCAACTTGAGAGCAATACATTCATCTACATTGTTCCTACTCAAAATTGCGATTGTTATAGATTCATAAAACAATCAAATTATTGCCTTTTTCAGCTTGTGAAATTTTACAGGAAAATTTAATGTCGTTAAGATATAAACGCAAGTCAGTTTGTTTTAGCTCCAAAACTAGCCAAGAAACAGCAAAATTTAGAAATTATTTGATCATTCAGTAACTAATCTTTAAAATTTAGTTTCAGGCAGGCAGGCCATGCAACGTTCACATTGATTTAGAAATCATTCTTTCGTGCTTTAGCTGTTGCGTGCAAAGTCAAAGAGCCTTTCGTGTTCCACTGTTCCACCGAGGCGGACTTTAACTGGTATTTCACTTATGTATGAGATCGACCGAGTATAAATCCGCATTCTTTACAGATTAACAGTAAAAACTGATTTTTATTCTTTAGACCATAACAAATGAATAAATAGTAACAACAAACAATTCTTAGAAATGCTTGAAGGCGAAAATCAAAGTTTACTGGACTATAGCAAGTTTTAGAGATCTAAATAATTTTTCTCTTTGTAATATATGAGACAAAGAAATACTGATTGTTGTGATGGTTCTAAATAGTTCAGAGACTGCAACAAGTGGCCATCAAAACTGGTGCTTCCAATATTAATAAAGCTCTTTGAATCTGATGGAAAATAGCGAAAGCGAAATATGAAATAGGTAGTTGGGCGCACAATCACACACGGTCCAGCATTGTCAAAGAGAATGTGATTTAACTAATTGTATAGGGACGTAAAGTGAACTTTTGATATTTCTGAAAGCGTTAGCAATTCGTCAATGAAATGTATTTTTCAATTTGCGAGATGCTCTTCAAAAGGCTAATCAAGTATTATGCTAGCTCGAGCCAATGTTTTCGGCGGTTTTGGGTAAGTGCAAAACTAAAACAAAACAATGTCGCTAATAGGGATTCATATTTGATATCAAGGCTTTCTTGCAAGCAAGCCTCCAAGTAATTTAAAATAATACAGCACGTGCAGTAAAAACAGATACAAAAGAAACGGATTATAGACAAAGGTTTTTAAAGAAGGGGTTAAAGCTCGTGTAAAGAATTTCAGATATATGAAAGATTTTGTAATTTGTTTTATCCATGCACGTTAAGGTAAATCAGCAAATTTAAGTAGTAAATGGACAATGCTTCTGGAGTCGGACTGTTTGAACGCCAAGTTTTACCCCTAACAAGCTAACTGGTGTAAAAGAACACCAGGGCTTTTCCCTGATGGGCTATAGTTGGTGGTGAACAAAACACCAAGGCTTTTCCCTGATGGGTATATAGTTGGTGGTGAACAAAACGCCAAGGCTTTTCCCTGATGGACTATAGTTGGTGATGAACAAAACACCAAGGCTTTTCCCTGATGGGCTATAGTTGGTGGTGAACAAAACGCCAAGGCTTTTCCCTGATGGGGTATAGTTGATGGTGAACAAAACACCAAGGCTTTTTCCTGATGGGCTATAGGTGGTGATGAACAAAACACCAAGGCTTTTCCCTGATGGGGTATAGTTGGTGGTGAACAAAACACCAAGGCTTTTCCCTGATGGGGTATAGTCGGTGGTGAACAAAACGCTAAGACTTTTCCCTGATTGGCTATAGTTGATCGTGAACAAAACACCAAGGCTTTTCCCAGATGCTGATCGGCTAGCTGGTGTAATAGAACGCCAGGGTTTACTAAAGAGCTAGCTGATGTAAAAGAATGCCAATATTTTCCTCTGAGGGGCTAGCTGGTGTAACAGAACGCCAAGGCTTTCCTCTGATGAGCTACCGGATGTAGTAGAACGGCAGGGCAACAGGGTTTACGGCATTGATCACTAAACGAGAAAATGTAACAAACGCTTCTAACAGTCCACACCGTTGCCTAATAGAAAATGAAATCTTTACAACGACAAGAATTGTGGAACAGGCTAGCCTGTCAGAAGTAAGCCCTGCCGTTCTAGCTACTACACCAGCTAGCCTCTCAGGGGTAAGCCCAGGCGTTCTACTACACCAGCTAGCCTGTCAGGGGTAAACCCTGGCGTTCTACTACACCAGCTAGCCTGTCATGGGTAAACCCTGGCGTTCTACTACACCAGCTAGCTTGTCAGGGGTAATCCCTGGCGTTCTACTTCACCAACAGCTAACCTGTCATGGGTCATAGTAAGCCCTGTCGTTTTACTAGTCCAGCAGCTAGCCTGTCAGGGGTAAACCCTGGCGTTCTTCTACACCAGCAGCTAGCCTGTCAGGGGCCATAGCAAGCCTTGGCGTTCTACTACGCCAGCTAGCCTGTCCGTTTAAATTGCAAAAAAAGTATTTTTTGATAGCACAGATGCCTTCGTCAAAGAGTTTCTTTGACAAAATTGATATAGTATTGAAGTGCACTTCTACATTCTTTGTCAGATAGTTTACACGGACGTTGCTTGCTATAATGTAAAGTTTGTATGTACAATTATTTGATATGTTTTTGTCGTTGCAAAAACCGAACCAAAGAAAACATAGATTATTGTTTATACCGGTGCAGCTTTTAAGATTCAGTTCAGCACGCACGTTATTTCGTAATTATAAAGCTAATATTATTTTGAAAAAAGCAACTACACTCTTGATTATAAGGAACATGTTTCGATGTTTGAAACATCATGAGTCATTGTAAGTGTAACATTAAAATTGGAACAACACAGTCGGTATATCTATAACTATCAATACAGTATTTCTTTGTGATAAAATGTTCGTTACATGCAGATAACGAACATTCTATCACAAAGAGTCATTGTATTGACATTTAGTATTTACCAAGGAACCGATATCCATTTTCGCGCGCTCTGATTGGCTCCCGTAACTCGGGATATTCAAGACTATTATTTTGAAGTGGAAGTCAAAATGAGAGGAAGCGCTCGCAAAAACTTGAAAAAACGTTCAAACTATTGTTTGTTTTTTTTAAAAATAAAGTGGATTTTTCACCTATCATTTTGGTAAATACTAAAACAACTATCCTCCTCAGGGTCGGTGACTAGGGGTAGATACTCGCATATACCTCAACGCTTCGTGTCTCAGTATATATCCACCACTATTCACCTCTCCTTTGGGGGATACTGTTTATTATCATCT